>JAYKKT010000074.1:11260000-11435000 GCA_036023115.1 Brasenia schreberi | reverse complement strand
TATATTTGAAGTTGCACGAAGTGGATATTAGTTCACTACATTTAAAATACAAATAAAACTGGACCTTAGATCTCCGCCGTCTCTTTCAATGATGAGTATTTGCATCTGCCAAAGTGATCCCACGATTAATAAGGTGGTGATATGACCAGCAACCGCTACCATCAACATGAAGACGGAAGGTGGAAATGTGATTAGATTTATTCTAACTTCAATTTGAATATTTTGAGTGAACCTCACAGCTGGATGAAGTTGGATCAGGTGATCTGTGAGATCGTGATCTGCTATCGGTGCGCATGCCATTCATGTCATCTCGATCATATGGCATTGAGGGGTAAGGTTGCACAACTTTCCTCAAATTTATGCATCTTAGGAGGATCCACCACAAAATGTGTCATCAGGAGTCGCTGAAAAATATTATCCAAAATTTACGGCTACATATGGTAGGGGAGGCCGAAGCCTAACACACTCTTTACACCTGCCCTTCGCATACAAAAAAAGATGGCAAATTGTTGTTCAGACCATCTAGTGGATGGATGCCACAGTGAGATGCGTGCCAAATGCTTCAAATTCTGGATATTACAAGCAAATAGAGAGTAATTTCGTGAAACAACCAGAACTGCATCTTCCATTTAACTCGTGTAGGAAAAAGGACAGTCGTGATATAAGTATTCTTTGATAATATGTGGAGCAAACGATACAATTTTTTTATAGCTCAATCACCAGAAACGCAAAATGATCAAAAGTCAATGCCTACAGAAACGCTTACAAGCAGTAAACACCAGAGAAACTCCATTGTGAGCCCTTCCGAAAATGACGATAACAGAGAAGAAGCTTGAATTAGTCAAATAATTTGATATACAAGGCTGACCACAGCAACAAACCTTAGTCTGCAATTTGCAAACTAATTTATGAAAAACAAGAGTTAGGTAACCGATTACTCGCCAGGGACAAATTAGGTTTCACTGTTCATCAGCTGCACTTAGATCTCATGGAACAGAGAAAACCAGTCAACGGTACAACAAGAGAGCCCACAAGGCTCCACAGGATGAGCACTGTCAGAAGTTTAGAATTTCACTGGAAGAGTGTCTCAAGTGGTTTTGGGAACGGCAAAGCTGCCACAGACTTAAACTGCAACCATAACCAGAGAAGAAACATTCAGAGACAGATCAACGATTTTTTAAACATTGTAAACTACATTTCTAAGAAGAAAAAGATAATCAGCCCATTCTATTATCAGTAGAAGGCTGAACATGCTACTTCAATGTGACACCAGCATCCTTTTCATTCATTATTGAGACTGAACCTTTTGTTGGCTGTACTTCTCTCTTATTGCTTTAAGAGAAACATTTGTCGCCACATCCTTAACATCCATCTGCAGATGATGCATCTCAAACACCACAGTTTTTAAATCTGATGCCTTATAATTCGTGTAATGTTCAAGAGTTGAATTCTGCAAAACATGTCAAACAAAAAATAAAGAAAGTTCCCAAGTGGCTGCATAAAATTTAGCAAAATAAGGAGAAATTGGATAAAGGAAGAACCCAAGGGTGCGATAGTTGGTCCAGTGTCCACTTGGCAAGGAATACAGCAGACGCAGCCACAAGAGAAGGAAGGAATTTCAGGAAGCCATAATCAAGTAGAGTAAGCTCTGCTAGAAAATTTGCCAACAACTCCAAGGAAAACGTGTGATCCATCTGAGTAAAGGATTCTACTTTTAGTCACTATATTTGTATTGGCTAACTGGGATCAGAAATTCAACTTCTTATACCTTATATGAAGCCTGCGCTGCCCGTAGAAATCTCCTGCATAGCCACCATTAAATAGAACACAAGCTCCATAAATCAGTATTTCAGCACATAAACTAAAATCACAAAAGATATCTTAAAGTGCAAAAGGGTCACTTGCCTGAGAAATGTCTTCGTAGTTGGTCTGGCCAAGTCAAAGGAGAAGTGATTCAAAACATCAGCCTCCATCTTTAGAACCTGTTATACTTCCATAAGTGAGGATAATCCCATCTTGTTCAACATCAATTTTAAAACATTCTTATTTCATGGTTGCTATGCAATTAAAGCTTTTTTATCAGGAATCTTTACAACGGCATTGTAATTTCAAAGAACAATGTTCAAAGTTTCCCATATGTAACTCAATACAACAGGACATTTGTTTTTGTCTGGATCTGCATGAATGGTTTTATGAGAATAGTTCATTGGATACTTGATAAGTGTATTCCTTGTTATGCAAATCAAAGACAGACAAACAGAAATAGTATTCCTACCTAGAGCTGATTTTAAATCAGGGGAAATTAGCATATACCTGTTGCTTATTGTATGTATTGTCTGTAATCAAGCAGAAGTCCTCAACACGAGGTGCACAAATCTCTTCATATTTCCTGTATAACAAACATATAGACATTTTAAGTTCATCAGACACTATGATTGAAAGTTTTAAAGAGTGTTGTGAAGCTGTTAAAATTGCTAAAACATTTTGTGGAATGTAGAGGTTATCAATAGACATCAATTTTGAGATGTCCATTAATAAATTATCATGGTTTCTCAAAACCAGATTGGCTTATATTGCTTATAATGAAAGTCGCTAAGATAACATGTGGTCGCTTCTTTCAATAAGAAACTTAAACTGGCTTTCTTACAAAATTTAGGGCAAAAGAGAAATGAAAAAACTTTTAAAATATATAAAGGACAAAAGAAGCTGAAAAATGGGGTTTCAGAAAGCAGAAATGGAGTAGATATTTGGGGACAATTAGTGGATATCAAAAAGCATCTGATTTACTAAAAGAATCAAAACTGAAAAGGGTTAGGATTTGGAACAAGAGCCAAGTATGAAAACAAAATTCAGAAACTAATGTACATTACTGCCTGAGTTCAGGTGTTTGTGTAGAAACTATATGCCGATTATCATTCAATTCTTTCTTCTTGAATTTCTCCACGTCAATTACTTCTCAAAATCACAAAGTGCACTAATGAAATGCAAAGTTGCCAATGCAACTTTTAAGCATATGAAATACATGGCATTCTTTTTCTTTGCAACAAGAAGCACATTGTTCAAATTCATAAAAGTGAAGTACAAAAGTTATGGTCAGAGAAGATCTCACGATGCAATAAACATGCATGTGATCCCAACAAGTTGAAGCATCTTCCTTTCAACAGCATTGCCAGAGAGAAACCTATCAATGTAGTAGACCGTGAGATAAAGGGTATCTGGAACAAGTCTATATTCTTCGCATACCTGAAACCAACAGGCAAATGCATGATGAGAAATGCAACAGCAGGCAGGACTAATTCTCAGTCTATATGTGTGTGTGAGAGAGAGAGAGAGAGACTTTTTATGTTAACGTTCTGTGACATAATCACATTCCAAGGAGTTTCCAGCAGATAGATGGAAACATGGGCTCATGGTATGGCATGTCACCACAGCAACTATAATTGTTGTCTTCTTTGACCTAATGACATGGCATGTATAACTTTAGCTGTTAAATCTCTCAAGTCGTACATGTACGAGCCAGAAGTTATGCTTGTCAAACTTTGGTATGCTATAAATGTAGACTAATTCCACTTGTTATTTTTGTCAAAGAACAAAAAAGAGGCATTCTTTGAATGCAGAAATAGCCAGTACGATACATTTGGTTCATTGCTGATTAGGAGAATTTATGAAAGAAGAAAATTCTTGAACTATACTTTATTATAAAAAGTAGGGCAAATTTCAATTTGTACTCTGACTCATCATAACAGTGTTAGAAGGTGGTGGTTCTTATGCATTTGCAGATTTGCAGCAAATTTATCTTTCATCTCAAAATGGGTACTGTTTACCAGCTTGCATCATAAATTAGGCACATACCGTTGTGAAGTGATGGTGTGGAAGAAACACAGTTAGGCTGACTAATCATGCAAAGTAGCTGTTGATTTTGAGTGATTAAGAGGATTTAATCGAACAAGATTGATAAAGATGGAATAGGCAGTCAAAATCTCCCTCTAGGAGTTGCCGCCCTCTTTCTTCTTTGTATTCTTCCTCAGTCAAAAATTACATCATACGACTCATAGGTTTTCTCCTTTATAACCGGCATTACAATATGGCATATTACAAGAGTGACATTAATGAAATGAATTTAAAGATACCTTCAAAAACAAATATTAAAGACATCTAATAGACACTAAGAACTCTCTACTTCTTCAACACTCCCCCTCAAGTTGGGTGTAAATATTGTTGTAATACAACTTGTCACATAACCTTCTCAATACATTTCTGCTGATGACTTTGGTTTGCATATCAGCACATTGATTTTCTAACCTCGCATACTCCATCTTGAACTCATTGGTACTCACATTGTCCCTAATAAAATGGCAATCAATCTTTATATGCTTGGTCCTCTCATGGTAAATTGGATTTGATGTAATTTAGATTGCTGCCTTACTATCGCAAAAGATAGGAATAGGACTTTTCATTAAGAATCCAATCTCAATGAGCAACATGCGTAACCATTTTTCCTCACATATACCTGAGGTAATTGCCCTCTATTCGGCTTTTGTTGTGGATCTAGCCAAAATTGTCAACTTTTTATTCTTTCAGGCTACAACATTACCTCCCATAAGTGATACATATCATCATTATATACTTCTATGTTCATATAACCATTATCTTTATATATTCCTCCACATTATGGAGTGCTCTTTCAGTACCTAAGTATGTGAAACATTGCATCATATGCATCTTTGATGGCACTTGTATAAATCGACTCACTATTCCAACTACATATGTTATATTTATACATGTAATGGTCATGTATATCAGCTTTTCAAAAAGTCATTGGTATCTAATCACATCATTCTTGTCATATCCATCATCCAATTGGTGTTAAGAGGTTTACAATCTATTTTTATATCACGCAGTAAATCCAATGTATACTTTTGCCACCAAAATACACTTCGATACCAAGGAAATAGTATAGTTTTTCTAAGTCCTTGATATCGAACAACTGATGTAATTCTCATTTAAGCCTTTTAATTTCTTCAATATTATCACCTATCACAATTATATCAACATAAACTAACAATAGAGTTAGTTTCAATCCTCTTTTAACAAATAGAGTACGATCATTAACACTTTTGGTGTAACCCAATTTAATTATATTGCTGCTAAACTTTTCAAGTCAAGCACGATGTGATTGTTTTAGTCCATATATAACCTTCCTCAAGCTGTTGTGCATACCTTTATTGTTGTATCTTTATAACCTGGTGGAAGATCCATATAAACCTCTTCATTGAACTCCTCTTGCAAGAAGGCATTCTTCACATCTAGTTGCCACATAGTCCACTTTCGTTGGGCAGCAATATTAATGTTGATTCTTATAGATGTAAGTTTAGCTACAGGTACAAATGTCTCATAATAATCAATTTCATGAGATTTACTGTACCCTTTAGCTACTAACTGAACCTTATACCTTTTTAGTGTCTCGTTTGCTTTGAATTTTATGGTGTATACCCATTTATAGCCAACTGATCTTCTCTCAGGTGGGAAGTCGCTAGCTTCCCATGTTATGTTTCTCTCCACTGCCTTTAACTCAGATTGCATAGCATCTACCCCTTTTGGCGACATAGAAGCTTCCCAAAAATCCTTTGGAATCTGATATACTTTAGCATTCAAAACAAAGTTACGATAACTAGGTGATATGTGATCATAAGACATGAACTGAGTAATAGAATATTCACCGCATAGTATTTTGACTTTTCTGAGGGCAATAGAAACATCTAAATTGAATTCTTCCTTACCTCTTTCTTTCACTCAAACATCATTTTGATATGATGATAAGGCTCTCCCTTGGTCCATGGTTTCCTAAGAATTGGGTATAAATTTTTTTTTATCTCCTCTGCTATAAACTTTCATCTCCATTTTCCTTTGTTGTTCATCCTACTCATCTACAAGATTGTCCTCAAAATCCTCTTCATAAGTGGTGTTGATTGATAACACTTGCTCATTTGGTATAGGTATTAATGGCATGATTTCACATGAGAAGTATGGTGTAATTTCAAAGAAGCATAGTATACATATCCCTTCTTTTCTATTGAATAGCCGAGAAACACATCTAACTGTCCTAGGATCCAACTTATTCCGAAATAGGCTATGAATATGAACAAAACATAAACACCCAAATATTTATGGTGTTACATGGAATGGAGTGGCACCTTGTTTTACCATTTGAAATGGAGTTTTTCCAAAGAGAACAACATATGATAACCTATTGATGATGTATATAGATGTAAGAATTGCTTCAGGGCAAAAGGATTTAAGTACATTATGTTTCAACAGTAAGGTTCTCGCAACTTCTAAGATATATCTAATCTTTCTTTTCACAACACCATTTTGTTATGGGGTATAAACACATGAAGTTTGATGTATAATGCCATGAGTTTGCAAATATCAAATGTCATTGTAAGTGACAAACTCACTACCATTATCGGCCCTCATTAACTTGATGGGATGTCCAAATTGGGTTTCAATAAGCTTATGAATAATAGGAAAGATGAAACTTCAGATTTTGATTTCATGAGATATACAAAGGTAAATATGGAATAGTCAACAATAAAATTAACAAAATTCTGATATTTCCCTAATGAGGGAATTGAATATGAGCCCCATACATCATAATGTATCAACTCAAATGGAACTAAAGACTTTGCCAGGGAATGATACTCTACGATGTTTGGCCCTTTGGCATACATCACATTGAAGGACCAATTCTTTGTGACTCAACAGAAACATCTCTAATTTTTTAGGCATGTTCCAATCGGTTATGCCATAACATGAGCTTTTCTTATGCTTTTGTAGATGCAAATGCATTCCTCTATGGTGGAGTAAAATTATCAAGAAGTATATAAAGCTCATTCATCAGTTCACCATGTCCAAAGGTTCTTCTCGTCTTCGTACCCTGAAGTTTAAAACCAAGAGCAAAGAATGTTACTGAGCATTGTAAATCTCTAACCAAACAACTCACTGATAATAAATTAACTGGAAACTCAAGAACATATTTGACGGACTCCAATTGAAATATTTGAGTCTGCATCTTTCCTTTAACTTTCATGAGAAAGAATGATCAATTTGCTAGTTTGATATACTAAAGTATGGATATCGGATGATATTCCATGAACTTAAAGACTTAGAGTTATTACCTATCATATGATCAGTTGCCCCTGAATCTATTACCCAAAATTTAGATTGAGTAAAGAAAGAGTTATCACTAACAGTAAAGGAAGTAGGAACACCTATCTCTTATTTTTTTGAGGAAGTTTATGGTTGATCTCTGAGTTTGGATTCAATTTTTGTAATTTTCCTCCTCAGTTCTGGCATTACATCATGTGTTGTTGGTTTTGTTGTCTTCTTAGTGGTGGCAGCAACAGTTTCCATGATCTCTAGTGTTTGTCAGCTTTCTAACAATTTTTCGGTAGCGATCTCTAGTATGTCTTCTCTTGTCATAATGTGAACATTATAACTTATTTTTGTCATCATTGGCTTGAAATTAACAACCTCCTCTTCCTCTAAGAACAAATGAACCTCTTCCACACAAAACTGTCACTTGGCCTCTTCCAGCAAAGGCACTCTTTTCGATATGTGACATATCACCCTTTTCCAAATTCTTCATATCTTCCTCTCTTAAGATGAGAGAGTAAATTATATCTTCCTCTCTTAAGATGAGAGAGTAAATTATTCCAACATAGTGTAGCTCTTCTTTACTAAGAATGTTAATCTTAATTGATTCATACTCAGGACACTTTCTTTATCTTAGCATCTATGGTCCTTTCCTTTATACATTGATTGCATTTGTTATCAACTACATGTTGTTGTTCATTCCAAAGCTCTTGAAGTTCTCCATAGTAGTCACTCACTAATTTATCCCCTTGTAGGTACTTTCTAATCTTTTCTAGCACTTTGTATTCTTTCGCAATATTTTTTTTCCTTAAATATGCTTCAACTACAACTGTTCAAATCTCCGAAGTTGTTTTCATGTACATAAATGTCTTATTAATAAATGGAATCATCGACTGTATAAACTAAGAACTTACAAGAGCATCTTCTTTTGACCACCTTTCATAATCTGAATTATTTTTGTTCGGGCATACCTGTATCCCTTTGACGAATTCCAATTTTTCTCTTGATTTGAAGACCAATTTGATTGATCTTTCTCATTCTCTATAGTTTTGTCCATCCAATTTGATATTTGTAATCTGAAATGATTCTATTTTTTACTCAATCATGCATGTTGAGTTCATAAACTCATCCTTATGCTTTCCTTCCATGATTTCTAGTTTTCCATAACTTACACGGCTCCTATTTCAAGATTTTTGACAACAACGTGTCTGATTGCTTCAATTATCTTTCGGTGCATTGAAACAATCCTGGTTTTATGTTGAACTACTTCTAACAACCCTGATTTTGCAGCCATGGGATATTATCCATCACCATCCGTCGATCTCTTGATGAAGCGTCAAGAAGGCTCTGATACCATATTGATTTTGGAGTGATTAAGAGGATTTAATCGAACAAGATCGATGAAGATGGAATCGGCAGTAGCAATCTCCCTCTAGGAGTCGTCGCTCTCTTTCTTCTTTCTATTCTTCCTTAATCAAAAATTACATCATATGGCTGATAAGGTTTCCCCTTTATAACCAGCATTATAAGATGGCATATTACAAGAGTGTCATTAATGAAATGAATTTAAAGATACCTTTGAAAACAAATACTAAGACCTCTAATAGACACTAAAAGATATGGACTCTTCAACAGTAGCTATAGGCATCAAGCACCACATGATGAGATAAGCCCATCACAACTTGAAATTTGCCACCAGGAGCATAGGTAAGTACATTGAACTACCGCATTCTAAATGTAAGATAAACTACATATTTGGATATCACAAAGCAATTGCATGAGATTAGCAAAAAAGAATAAAGAAAGAAAATGAAAATATGAACCAACCTCAACAAGCCAGTCTATAAGAATCGCTCGCATAGCTGAAGAAATATCCCATTGTATCATATTCATGTAACTGTTTGATGGTCTCTGCTTCAACTGGAGATGCACAAGGACTTATCAGGTAAGCAAGAGTCCAAATGTTACTGAGAAAATAAAATATCACTATTGAAACTTCTTTGCCTCAAATAAGCACATCCTAACAGTAACATCATGAAAGTATAGGTCAATATGACCCTAATGGCTAGCCACATGGACAACCGTAATAAGGTGACACACCATGTTGGGCAAGCTTAACAGAGATATGTTTCCCATGTCCAACTCAGCACTATGTTAGATGTTCTTTCTACTAAGCTAAGATAGAGATTGTTTATTACAGATTTACAGTTTCATAGTTCCAAATAGTGTTTGTTCCTTAAGTTCTTCATTTTATCTAATTAAAATCTAAAACTGATGTTTCACATATAGAATACATACGCATACATATGTATATACAGTCATGCACCCACACCCAATTTTTTAAGTTGTCCCTCCACACGGAACCACACAGATGTATTACATATCCTAATGGCATCCATCTCCTTACAAAGAAACTGCCGTAAACCAGTATTAAGGAGGTAAAAGACTTGGTGCATCACATGCAATGACAAAGGAAGTGATACAGAACAAGGCATGGAGAATGATCTTCAGTTTCCCAAATTTGCTCATGTTAATCAACGACCATACAGCCTCCACAAATGGCATTGCTACTAACTACTTCCACAGGGGATACTAACGCTCACCACTTCAGAGGCAAATGACAGAGTCAAACTATCGGACCAAGATTTGCAGCACGATGCACTTGATTATGTTAACTAGAAGTGAGGCAAAATGCAGCAACAAGAAAGCTTGTCATTTAACCGTTGAAGCCCTATGTGTAATCAACAATGTAGACATTGGAAAACTTCTCACCTGCTTCACAAGAAAGCTTAACAGATAGTGCACAAAGCTTCCAAGATCAAGGATAAAAAAATCAATGGCTTTACATATTTGTCAAGATGAGCCAAGTTACAGATAACTTCCAAAGAACTTAAAATAATTTACCAACTAGAGCATATAAAGGCATAGATGAAAGTCGGTCTTCATATAACAGACATGGCAAAGAATAGAACATCGTGGACAATACAGACCTCAGCCTCTCGCAAGTAAGTGTAAATCTCTGAGGCATAAAGGCTGCACATCTGAGGGTCCTTCTGATCAAAATCAATGTCTATAAAGTTCATATTAGTAGATGTTTCATCATTCTCCATGTTCCCATTATTGCTAACAGAATCTGACGAAAAGACAAGTACTTCAGATAAAGACAAATACTTCAGATATGATATCGAATAAGCAAAGGCAGAAACACGCTAAACTTATGCCTGGACCAGAAAACGACTTTACATTTTTAAAATCTCTTGATCAAAAATGATTTCAGAGGATACATTTTTCATGTTTATAAACCCTCAAAAGAACCCAATTTAGATATGCCAACAATCTCCTACACTTGAAAATAACAGTGAGAGTTTAAACATGGAATGCTCTGCAGATGAGTGCAAATATTTATCTAATTCAATAACTATCTGGAAATCAAGCTACATGAGTTATATCAAAGAGATGAGATTAAGTACTATATGTAAATAAAAGAACAAGCAACAAGCAAGATTTTCTAACTTAATTAAATGTCATTTGTTTTGATGGGGCCGTTTGATTAAGACACTCATATGTGACAAAATTTGATAAAAGAGGAGCTTGATGATCGAAAGCCAGCTCAATCCCCTATATTTTCTAAAAGGAATGAAATCACATGATCTAGTAATTCCTTTAAAAAATGCATCAGATCTTCTTAAGCATTAGCTTCAAAAGTAATGAAACAGCACATCAAACCTTTGTCAGTAGAGGAAGCAACTCCTGATGAATGTTCAGGGATATTGTTCTTCTTTACATCCTCAGGCTCAACCAGATTGTTGGTCTCTAAATTCTTTTTCGCCATGACTTCTTCCTTATCTTCACACTTAGCAACCACTCGGTCATCAGAAGCCACTTTAGAGTCCCTTACTCTAGCATTCAGCTTAACATTCATGCAATTTTTTGCCTAATACATTTTGCAAAGCATGCTCAGTTTCAAGTCCAAGGAGAGATCTGGTACCAACAAGTAATGCAACTAAAACGCAAACAAAATAGAGGTGCAAAATTGCAAATCAGTTCACAGAGTAGTTTTTCCTTTCTCATCAGTTCTCCAAGTAGTTTTCACTTTTCACAACTGCGGAATTTTTTAGCTGAACTTACAGGTTAAACAATAGGTACTTGCACAAACTTCGAAACTTCAAGTGAAAATGAATGTGTTCTGAATCTCACCTTCACTTTCACTGCCTTAATGCAGTCAACATATGAACTCTCACAAATAACATTTGTGACATCCTTTAACACTGCCCGCCTCTTATTCTGCAAATTGGCAGTGCCCAGCGAGGGGTGGTTCTCATCCACGGCCCCCCTTTTCGAGTATCGTCGTAGAGCCTGTTTCTTGTCTTGCTTTATAGGTGACACTCTCAGGGGAATTGTTGCACTAGCAGAATGCAGCATGGCTGCTCTTGCACGAGTAATCCGGCCTATAGGCTCTTGAGCTGCATAACATACTGTGTTTTCCTTGTCCATTGCAAGTTTGTTTGCAAAAACTCTCAAATGTTATCCAGCTCCAAGTCTATATGCAAAATATTTAAGCAATTCAATATCCAAATGAGAAAGATAAAACATCATTGCTAAGAAGGCAATTGACTGCATTGTTTGACATGAATATGTACTTGCATGCAGGTATTACAAGAGAAAAGAATTATATCACCTTGCTAAACCAGTACGGTATATACTTACATACATATGTGCATACCTATGCATATAGTATATACTAACGCAATATTCAATCAAAATGAACTGCCAAAAAGTTCATGCAGCATTTAAAGGATACTACATTTATATCTAGGTCAGTGCAATGTCTGTCCTCCTGCACAAAGACACTTTGGATATCAACAGCAACGGAAATTTGCTCATCAAGGCTGACTTAAAGTTATAGTGAAAGTAAAGCAGAATACCCAGCATCAACCCACATATGCTGCAATGGCATATTCATATTAGGGATGTTCACAGGAAGGGGATCCTCTGAGGGACCCATCTCAAACATCGTACATTTGGGGATTGGAAACGGGGAGGGAGGGGAGGGGGGCATTTCAGATTTAAAAATGGGTTCTAATATGTGTTTGAGTGTTCCTCTTTCCCTAAGGAGTCCCTGCAGGAACCCATTGGGGGACACGAAGGTGGGGATGAGGATGGGGATTTTGAAACGGGAAGATAAGTGAGCATCCCTAACATGCATCGAAAATGGAACGCCTGCTGCTCCACTACCAGTCTTTCAACAATACAAGTATTGGATATTCGTGAAAACTATTAAATCTGACTTTGTGCTTTTATTCTTTGTTACATGGCCAGCTTAAAATGTAATTGCCTATATCTTTATTATTTGCAGCAAAAGAAACTCCTATTATCTAGTTGGTAAATGCATATGAGGATCTTTGTTGGCGAAAAGAAGATATCAACTGATAGCATCACATTCTTAAGGAAACATATTGAACTCAGACCAAATGTTGTTGACCCTCATCCAACCGACTGCCACACCATCTGTCTTTGCCAGCGTGACTGAGCTTATGAATGGTGCTACAAAAGTATTCTCTACCACAAAGTGATGATCAACTAGACGATCTTATGCATTAAGCGACTGCATTTACACTTATTTTTCTTTCTTGATGACTTCCCAAATGCATTAAGATAACATTCCTAGAGGCCTAAGTGGTGGTATGTCACTCAACAAAAAAAATCAGAAACGCCTAGAGGGGAAGTAATGCAGACGTGGCAGCTTAGGTCTAAGATCCTCTGTTAGATTTATTTGACAAGCACTGATACGAAACATAATCGGTCAATGAAGTCCACCCCACAGCACGACCATTAAAGCTTCAACTGTAACCTGTCAACATTGCAACTAGACTGTAGATCCACTCAATGTGCAAGGGGATGAAGTCCTGGAATACTGGTTTACAGACCATCACCAATGAACTTTGTGGCAAACGTCAACCGGAAAAACAATCAAGTCTTTTGTGATCCAGCAGATTAGGTCCAAGCATCTACAACGATAATCATCCCAAGTGACACCAACATCGGTTCCTAATAATCCTATCAGATTTTAAACTTCTAAAGAATTCTTATCCAATAAGATTTCAGACTTTCAAAGTCATCCACAAAATTAAACTCAAAGATCAGACACAACCCCAACACGAAGAAAAGGAAAGACAGGAAATACATAGCAGAAACATTCCCATTGCAGCAACATGGTGCGTCTGAAACTCAAACGATCTAACACAGATAGACCATTCAAGATAACCAACAACCACTGGCATTACCAATGAGAAAAAAGCGGAGCTATGAACTGATATAATTCAAAGGCAGGTAACGTAGAAAAAGGAAACAACATAACAAAAGAAACAATACAAATGCACGAACACTTGACGAAAGAAGAAACAGAGAGAATGAGACAGAAAGAGAAGAAGAAATAGAAAAAGAAGAAGCCATCGATGGAAGAGATCAAGAAAACACAATCCCCAGAATTTGGGGAAACCGAAAAGAGGAAGAAACCAAAGGAAATAGCAGAAGCAGCATGATCGAAAATCTTGTTCTTGCCTCGTTCGAGGAGAAAACGAACTAGAAGAAGCAGAAACAGAAGCGTCCTCCTCTCCTGCGATCGTCTTCTTCCTCCACCTTCATCCAACCCACCAAACCAAAAGCACCAAGATGAAAGAGAACAAAAAGACCAACTCCCAAAATCCCTCTCAGATCACAGAAGTGAGTGAGAGAGTGAGAATGAGCGCCCTTCAATTCCCTTTTGAAAATACGAAAAGGGTTCGTCGAGCGGGACACTACCACCCACCGAATACTTCAAATCTCTCTCTCTCTCTTAATATTATCAGTTGATCACGTTCTTCTCTTTTTTATATTTGAATTCAACGGGAAAGCGAAGGAATTGCCAGGTCGCTTTCCGCTATCTCTCTCTCTCTCTACACGACGATGATGATGAATACAAAAACACATTAAAATATTAAAATACTATTATCCGTGAAAGATGCGAAGACGAGTCTATTTGGTCAAATGACAGAAAAGGACCTCCGTCACGGCTGTCAGCAAATGAATTCGTGGAATGACGGTTTTATCCTCACTGGACTCGACTCGACGACCACGAGACGGAGGAGTTCGTAGGGGTGCTTCCGTCAAACGCGCTTTGTTTGAACATCTGCCCTTCCGCTTCTTTTGTTCGAAGGATTTGCGTTTTACCTTTCGACTTTGGGTGAAAATCGTACTGTTCTCGAAGTTACGCGAGTAAAATTAGAAGCAAACAATAAATTCCAATAACTAGATTTTTGCTATTAATGTTTGTGTGTTGTCAATTATTTAATGATTTAACTACTTATTTCAAATAAAAGTTCAATTTTGAAATTCCTACCATCAGCCCAAGTTCATGTCTCTAGATTAAGGATTTGGGCCACCAGCCAAACCCAACCTGGTCTTTCACTAAGCACGGTCAGATCCATTTACATAGACATACTATACTATCATAAAAATAAAGCAAACTTTTAAAAATAAACTCATATGTTTATTAATTTTTATTATTTCTTCTCAACATTTTTGAGGTTTTCCGTGTTACTTTTTTAAGAACGGTTCGTCACCTGGTTTCTTGTACCTTTTCAATGGAGCTCTATTTAAGTGCCTCTTCAAGTGTTAAAAGTATGTTACAATAAAAGTTTTTGCAGGTAAAGAGGAATAAAATGGATTCAAGGGGAGTTTTTTTGTAAAAGTATTAATAAGCTAGAGTAGTGCTATTGGTTGTCTCATGTCATAAATAAACTTATATACTTAAAAAAATCATTGTACAACCAGATTCACATCTCTTACAATCTATACATTCTTCCATTCTTCATGAGGAAGCAATTTACTTAACTTTATATCATTTGGAGGACATTTGTAGGCATCTATTTGTGTCAAACCATTTTTTTGTCTCATAAACTTATTGAGTACTTGGCATTTTCTTATGTGATAACTATTTAAGTTATTATACCTTTTCAACAAAGCTCTATCAAAACGGCCCTCCAAGTCTCAAGAATACTTTTAAGTATAAATTATGACAAACCAATTTTTTTTATTTATAGGAGACTTGTCAAAGATCTAGTCTTTTTCTATGACCACCCATCCACCTCAACTTCTTTTCTCACCCACATGTTTGGTTTCTTATGGTGTAGTAGCATTGCCATCTACATACCAAATAATTGATGCACCCATTTGGTTTAGCGTTTGCTATTGCCATTTTTCGTATTGAAGATTGAAAATAGGAAGCATAGAAAGTTATTAAAAAAGAAAAATTACACCAAGAGTGTTAGCTCAATGGCAAGGTGCTCTAGTGCCATTACTGATGGTGGGGAGTTCGACTCCCAGGGAGTGCATGTGTAGGTGTGCGTGTTAGGTTTTGGCTTCCTCTTGTATAAAAGAAAAAAAACTCAATTTGAGAAAGGATGATTGTATTTATGTCACAAATCAATACTATTTTTCTCATAACAAAGAAATACTACCATTTCCAAGAAGCGTTTAGTTGATCTAACTTAAAATTCTAACTACTAATTATTCTCACATAAAATGGAGTTGGGTTGTCAATTTTACAGGTTCTATTTTGAATAATGTTAACCAATACAAACAGACTGGTTAGCATATCAAGATCTCATATAACAATTGAATTTTAATTCTATATTAAAATAAAACTTGGATCGTATTTGATTGTCAGAAAATCCAAATCTAGTTGCACTGTTTACATTTAACAAAGATATGGTTAAGATTAAGCATTCAAATCGTCACATGGATAGAATAAAGAGCAATAGGTCACATGGCTAGGGGGTTGACTCACAAGTTGAAGCTTGTGACTTCGATAATCAGGCAGTGCATCTCGCTTCAGCCTCTCCATTGTACCCTAAAAAAACCCTCTTGATGAATCTACTGTGGAGCCTTAGGTTCAACACTGCTGCAAGACATTGAGCCATTAAGGGTTGTGGGTCTTGACGATATTATTTGAATGAGATAATAGTTCGACCTTTTGTCTAAAATCTCTATGACTCTTAAGACTCAAATATAATGGTGGATTCACGTTGCAGCGGAGTGGGGCAACCCACCCATCCACCCAAAATTCTGAAAATTTTCATTTTTTAATTTAAATTTCTAAAAAAAATGAAATTTTTAAAAGGCCCGCAAGAAGTCTTTCCCACCCGAAACAAATTTCTGGATTTGCCACTGCAAATATTCTCAATTAGCATATAAAAGTTTTTTTCTTTTGATTTTTGGAATAACACTTTGACGGTTTCGTCAAAGAGTTATGACCCATTACCATGGTGGGGATATATTGATATAAGTTCAATCAATAGGATTGAATTTTGAATTATGATGCTTTGGCATTATAAGTAGCACAAGATGACAGTATTAACAACAACAACAACTAAGCCTTTTCCCATACTAGACGGGGTCGGCTACATGGATTCTTTGTTTCCACATATCCCTATCGTGTGCCATGTTAGCAGTTAACTCCCAAAACTCCCAATAAGCTAGATCATTTTTTATTGTTTCTTTCCAACACTTTTGTAGTCGTCCTCTACCTCTTTTAATACTTTCCAAATTTAGTTTTTCTAACATTCTTACAGGTTCTTCTTTTGATCTTTTTTCTATATTTCCAAACCATCTTAAACGATGTTCTCTCATTTTATCCTCTATTGGTGTCACTCCTAATTTGTTTCTAATAACCTCATTATGTATACGGTCTTTTCTTGTATGACCACTCATCCATCTCAACATCTTCGTTTATGTCACAGATATCTTTTGTACATGTTGATGATTAACTGCCCAACACTCAGAACCATGAAACATGGCAGGCCTAATTGCTGCTCTATAATATTTACCTTTTAATTTTAATGGTATCTTCTTATCACAAAGAATACCTGATGCTCCTCTCCATTTTAACCAACCAGCATTAATACTATGTGTAACATCTCCAACAATTCTTCCATCACTTTGAAAAATTGACCCTAGGTATTTAAAACTTTTCTTTCGGGGAATGCAATGTGTGCTAATTTTAATTTCTATGTCTTCTGAAGTAGCCAAATGATCAAACTTACATTCCATATATTCTGTCTTTGTTCTACTAAGTCAGAGGCCTTTGCTTTCTAATGTTTCTCTCTATAGTTCCAATTTTCTATTAACTTTTTCCTTAGACTCCTCCACTAATACAATGTCATCTGCAAATAACATACACCAAGGTACTTTATCTTGAATATGTTTTGTTAACTCATCCATCACCATTATAAATAAGTATGGACTAAAAGTTGATCCTTGATGTAACCCAATATTAACTTCAAAGAAGTCCGTCGTTCCTTCATGAGTCCTCACACATGTTTTTGCACCATCATACATGTCTCTTATAAGGTTAATATATGTCAATGGGATACCTCTTTTTTCCAAAGTTCTCCAAAGAACCTTTCTCGGTACCCTATCATAAGCTTTTTCTAGATCAATAAATATCATGTGAAGGTCTTTCTTTTTTGCTCTAAAATGTTCCATAAGACGTCTCAAAAGGTGAATCGCTTCAATAGTAGATCTACCTGGCATAAATCCAAATTGGTTCTCTGTTGTACTTGATACTTGTCTTAACCTACGTTCGATATTTCTTTCCCATAATTTCATAATATGACTCATTAACTTGATACCTCGATAATTCGCACAATTTTGAATGTCTCCCTTGTTCTTATATATGGATATAAGTGTACTTGCTCTCCATTCCTTGGACATCTTTTGGTTTTTCCATATTTCATTAAATAGTCTTGTGAGCCAAGTGATTCCTATTTCTCCTAGTATTTTCCAAACTTCTATAGGAATATTATCTGGTCCTACCGATTTACCACTCTTCATATGTTTAAGAGCATCTTTGACTTCATTCTTTTGAATACGTCAGTAGAAATTGTGGTTTATATACTTTTCTAACTTGGCTAAATCTCCTAAACTAATACTAACATCTTTATTTTAATTAAAAAGATTATAAAAATAGTTTTTCCATCTATTTCTTATATCATCATTTGTCACTAGAATTTTTTCATCCTCGTCTTTTATGCATCTAACATAATTAGTATTAAAAGTGAATAAAATGTAAACTCAAAGGTAATATATGGAACAAGAGAAAACAAGAAGGAAAAAAAATTCTCTTTTCTCTGTTGTAAGTTTGTCTTGGTTTGAATCGATTGTGGAAGCTCATTAATTGGCATTTTTAGATTATAATTGTCTTAGGGTAATAAATTAAATATAGGACTTCTTACTTTTATTTTTTTCACGAACAAGAATTTTAGGTAAATGAAGTATGTTATTTAAAGATTTTTTTATTCACTAGTGATGAGCCATATGCAAGTAGAGGCTTTTTGGTTAACTCTTAGCTTGCTTTGTTTGCAATAAAATGAGCAAAGATTGTTGGATTGGCTCAGCTTGTTTACCAGATCAGCTTCGACTTGGTTATCAAAAAGGAAAAAATAATATCTATTAAACATCAAAATTGGAGATGACACATTTTTTTTAAAGTAAATTAGAGAAGACAGTGAAAGAGAAAATATTTGCACACAAGGGAATTTAATAACATTGCGATGTGTAGTGGATAAAAGTGGGTGGTTCAGTTTTGCCTTTAACTCTAAAGCTCTATTTTGGAGCCTTTTTTCGGAGGGAATTAACCTATTTGAAGCTAATTGATAGCTCATTGTTCTCTAAAAGAATCACTAAATTAAAAAATATCATAAAATGATGAGGAGAAGGAAAGAGAGAGTTGTTAGGCCGAATCTCTCATTTCAATTCCTTCCCAAAGAGGAAGCTGTTGCCAAATCAGTTTTGATCTCTCTGTAATTCATTGCCATTAATTTCGTTCGTGTAAGATCTTAACTGTTTTTTATTGATACACAGCTAATCTCTCCCCTAACAGTTGTGTAATTTCACGTAATCAGTGTCATGCATGCAGGGATTCTTTTTGGTGGATCGTGAACAATTGTATTGCACAGCTAATCTCTTTCTTAACAGTTGTAATTTTACGTAATCAGTGTCATGCATGCAGGGATTGTTTTTGGTGGGTGGCAAACAGTTGCTCTCTCTCTCTCTCTCTCTCTCTCTCTCTCTCTCTCTCTCTCTCTCTCTCTCTCTCTCTCTCTCTCTCTCTCTCTCTCCCTCCCTCCCTCTCTCTCTCTCTCTCTCTCTCTCTCTCTCTCTCTCTCTCT
This sequence comes from Brasenia schreberi, assembly GCA_036023115.1. Classification (NCBI taxonomy): domain Eukaryota; kingdom Viridiplantae; phylum Streptophyta; class Magnoliopsida; order Nymphaeales; family Cabombaceae; genus Brasenia; species Brasenia schreberi. The sequence continues at coordinate 11,415,636 of JAYKKT010000074.1, read as the reverse complement.
CTCTCTCTCTCTCTCTCTCTCTCCTCCCTCCCTCTCTCTCTCTCTCTCTCTCTCTCTCTCTCTCTCTCTCTCTCTCTCTCTCTCTCTCTCTCTGTGTGTGTGTGTGTGTGTGTGTCTGTGTGTGTGCTCACTATCTAAAAGAAAGCTGCACTGGTGTGTGGGGTCACTTTGTATGTGAACAACTTATTCTATAATTTGCCACGTTTCTGTCATGTAGTTGATTGTATATTATACACTATAATGTCATATTTTGGCATGTTAAAACATATTGTTTATATTTGTGTTGTTTGGTTCATTCTTATTACTTTTTTAAGGGTTTGGTTTGGTTACACGAATTTGAGAAGGAAGTATATTAATGGGTTTGGTTTGAGGTTGAACCTATAACAGAGCCAAACCTCACCCGCAAGAACCTTACTCTTGGCCATATAATAAATTGGAATTCGAAACCAAATTTCTAACATAAAGCTAAATTTGATATTTTTCACAAAGTTCATGAAAATCGTATATATAAGAATTAGGGTTCATACATGAATTCAACATCTAAGAAATCAACTGTGCCATGTACTTGAAGACATGTATTGTCCCCAACACAGAGCAATAGGGAGTCGATCCACAAGTTCAAGGTCGTGAGTTCAATACCCGGGGTGTGAATCTGGCTTAGGACTCCCCATTGTAATGAGGCTGAACTTACATATGAGCCTTGTATGTAAGCTATATGATCATGAAGATGGACAGTGTTGGACTTACATACAGGGTTCATATGCAATAGGAAACACACCACTCAGCACAAAGAGCTCACCTGGCTAGGGGTTTAACTCACAAGTTCAAGGTCATGACTTCAATACCCCAAAGGCAAAGGACATACACCACTGACAAGTTGGGTGGCTGGTGTAGTGTAATGTAGTTTAGTTCTGTTCTTTTGAAAAGGACTCGTTCTCGGCGAGGAAGACGGCCACAGAACGAGAAGAAAGATTGAATCTTGGAGCTTCATGGCGATCTTCCTTGGGCTTTTGGTCGATCTTCTTGTTTCTTGGGTTAGATCCTGGCTTCTTAAAGTTTGTATTTTAAATTTTTGGTCAAATTCTTGCAATATTTTGGCTCCATTCAAGATCAACATCTCTGAAAATAAATAAGGGATTTTGAGAATGTGTTCTTATGGAGGAGCAACCTATATGATAATTATAATGACCTATTTAATTAGTAAACTTTTCAAACTAGCTATCAATATGAGGTCTCGTTCTCAATTTTGGGATTCAAAGGCAGTGGGCACATGGCCAGTTCTGAACCGGTCCAAGAACTGGGCTGAAACCAAAACCGTCACAACGGATCCAGATCTAAAACCAAGGAGGACCCGATTCAGCACCAGTTTTAGCTTATGTGGAACTGGAATTGGCCGGAACCGGTGATTTGAGACAGTCAATTCCAGAAAATTTTGATAATTTTTATTACATACAAAATTTTTAAATATTTTTTTAGTTACGGACAGTTAGGACCTAAACTAGAAAGGGAACCGATGGTTCCAAACCAAAATTGGCTAGCTCCAGGTTCGGTTCAGGTTCCTGATTCTAGGCAAACAAAGATTTGGAATCGTTGATTCCAATTTACCTAAAACCGGACATGTTTAGGCCTAGGTACTCGGCTTATGGCTTGATTTAGTGCATTCACTCTTCATATGGGTTTCACCTAGTTCATGTTGGTGTAGAGCTTCTTGTAAATGGCATAGTTCTTGAGCAGTTGATACTTGAGAGATCGAATTTAACACCTTCAAAAAGATGGTTAAGATAATGCTATTTTTCAAGGCATGATAAACACTGACTTTTAGGTTTATTTGTCGTTATCGGTATCAAATAACTGAATATAGTGGACTCTAGTAAACCCCTTTAAGATACAACAAAATCCCTTAGTTCATCTTATACAAAGGCAATCTAGCCTTAGACAAACCAGCAAGGCAAAAATATTGATTTTGCACATATAATTAGTTCTATAATAGAATTTACAAACTCTCTTAAAAAACTAAGTAAGAAATTACTCATCATGAGAAAAAATTTAGATAAATTTTGTTTACAACACCACTATTTATAAACATGGTAAAAATGTAACTCATGATACGCTATTAATGAGCACTCTTCTTAATGGCATAATATGGCTACTAAATACATATAAGTTATACTATCAAGTGCTACTAATGAGCACAATTACCACTTAAAAGGTGACTTTAAATACCATATAAACCATAAGCCTTCACCATTTATTCTAAAAGTCCAATAGGTCAACTCCATTATTTTGGAACGAGAATATCTTGCTTTAGAGGACCGTCAACCATGACTCTGTTATATTCCGTTTTTCAGCTCACCATCGGAACTTCCAAACAAGACATTTACATCTTTGTAATGTGATTATTAATGTGAACAAATTTCCAAAGTTATGATAAAGTTTAACTACTTAGAAATTAAATTTGCATATTTATGTAGTACAAAGTTAGATGAGTGTGGTCCTGATCTGCATTCAAAGCCAGCGTGCATGATCAGAAGGTTTTCCATCGTTTGATCACTTGGTAGCTTCATCTTCAACGAGGGACAGTTCCAAACAAGGTTTGAACACTCCTTATACAATATGAACCTCTATGGGGGGTTTTCTCCGAAGGTCTTATTACTTGATCGAGGAAAGGTCGATCTCCTACGCTACCAAGTTGCTCGTTTTGAAGAAGTATAATTCCTTGAATTATGTGTTTGGCGAGCCTTAAAACATTAGACTTTTCTGTAAACTGATCACTTGGACTTTTAGGTTAAAATATAACTAAGATAAGCAAGTTTTGGATTGGGTGTAATTGAAATGAAGTGGGTTTAGATTGAGAAATGAAGTGGGTTTCATTTATAGGCAAGATGGCTTAGGCAAGCCCCTATCGGATATACACGCCTTGCTTATCGAACTCATGGGTTGACCCTATTAGCGGCTTCTTGTGCAATGACTTCCTACTGAACACCTTTGTTGCTGACATATTTTTACTCCAATTTTAAATTATATTATTTTAATAAAACTAACTAGTTTTAATGCTGCCTAATATTATTCAGTGAAACACATGGGTATCGAACACTCGAGCTATGAGTATAAAGTGAGACTAAAAACTAGTCACTTTCATTTTTTAAACTTATAAGTAAGATAGCTTAGGCAAACCCCAATGGATATACATGCTCCTGTGCATCAAACTCATGGCCTTGAAGTCAATGAGTTGACGGTCTAGCGAGAAGAATAGAGGTTTCTTGTGTAATTAAGTAAATGACAAAATTAACACAACAAGTAAGATGGCTTAGGCAAGCCCTAGTGGATAACTCATAGCCTTGAAGTCAATGAGTTACTGTCTAGACAGAAGAATAGAGGTTTCTCGTGTAATTAAGCAAATGACAGAATTAACACAGATGAACTCACAAATTCAAGATCATGAGTAGGGTGCATCTTGCTTTGACCTCTCCATTGTGAAAAGGAAAAGCTTAAGTAGTGATGAATCTTCTAGTTTACTTGAGAACATATTTGTAGGTGTAACAGGAATTAGAAACTGTTCCATAAAAAATAAAAGTACAACCATGACCAGACCTACCCATTTTTTGGGGAATGTTTTGGGTCGACCCACACCCAGCTGTTGAGTTGGCGCGTGTCCTTTTGTTGTCATCCCGTTTTCGAAGAATGTTTTGAGTCGAGCCACACCCAGTTGTTGAGTCGGGCGTGTCCTTGTGGTGAAGTCCATTTCTTGCCAGCTTTTACTATTGCAAGAAGGGCGCGTTAATTGGAAAAGTTTTCTGTCTGTTCTTTTCTTTAGCTGACTGCCGGTCTTCTGTTTCTCGCTCACAAGAACACACATATATGCGTTGATCTTTATCTCTGGTATTTGGTTTTGGGTGGTCAAAAAAGAGAGCGGAAGCATACAAAGATCAAGTGAAAAGCAGTACCAAGACATCATAATTTATTCATGTTGTGAAGTGATATTTATAGAGTATTTACATTGTACATGAGAAGCAAACAAAGAAGAACAAATGGGCATAGTGCTAGCCGGCCAGCACTAGCCGTTGAGCTGCCAACGGCTATGGCCAGGGCCTTGCTGGCCCTGGCCCTCCCTTGTACAGGAACTGCATGGGCTCAAAGGGCCCGTGCTCCTATTACATTTAGAAGCATATGCATGTAATATAGCATTTCTTCAATTTTATATGTCAAGACTATTACTATTAACAAGAATTATTTGCCACTTGTATGCACTTTGTGTGCTTTTAATACATGATCCTCTGATTGTTTTTCTGATTGATACATATTTTGAATGAATAATTTTCTTTTGCAGATCAAGATAGAGCCGCTCCTTGCAAGGGCAAATTTGCTCATCGCGAGAGATATAGAGTGGGCGAACCTTATGTTTGGTTTTGAACAGGTAATGTGGTGGTTATAATGCTTTCCATACACAAGACATTATACATGGTGAAAGATTGAATACTGTCTTCACATCAGTTAGTTGACTTACCAAAACTGGGCATTTTGATAACCTTAACACTATCCACAGTTTTGTAATTCATGAATGTATTATGCGGTGCTTCTATTTTAAGCAAGGGGTGGTGATGAATGGAGCATCATTCACAAAAGAACTAATGCCTTGCACCAGTAGCTTGCGTCGTAGTAGAAAAGTTTCCTTGGTTTGAATTGGATGACCACACCCTGCATAAGAGTGACATTTTAGTTTACTCTCTGTAGTTCTCTGAGGTCAACTCTCACTCTGCACTGGTTGGGGGTTACATGCTACAAATGCATTTTCCCACATAAGCTTACTCAAGGAATTAAGACTACTAATCGATATTGTTTCTTGGCAAACCAACAAATAGCGTTGGACTTATTTGCCATATCAAGCAAATTTACAAAGTGTCTGTATCATTAGAGAAGTTTCGTATTTGTGATGGTATAAGGTATAAGATTTGGAAATATCCTTTTATGTCTCTTTTCTTTTCCCACAATATTGTTGGTTATATGTAAGGATTGTTTTCCAGTTGTGTGATCCTTGTTATTCCATAAGTTAAGACATTTTCATTTTCATTCTTCTGCTTTGATTGCAGGAGAATCGGTATGCTGTTGTTGATCCTGCCTATCCACAATCCGTATGTGACCTCTCTATTTTATTCAGTATTCCAATATAAGATGCATAAAATTCATAGTTTGCTTGTTTTCTGCTGAGACTCGTGATCCTGATGGACTTAATTGGTTTCAGCCTGTGGGTTTTATCCGTGAGCAAAGCAACATTATATTTAGGCAGGTGAGTCATTTCTTTTGTTTGTCGTTACTCAGTTGACTGGATCCGACCTGTCAAGATCAAGCTTTGATTGACTTTAAATTTGCGCATGGACAAAGGTTATATAAAGTGAACTTGAACACTCAAGTGTTCATTCAGAAGGCAATCTCTCTACTTGTTTAAATGTTCAAAATATCTTAACAACGTTTCATGTTACCTGTTTATATGTAATATTAAACTATTTAGCTTAAAAAGGAAATTATTTCATTTTGAAGTGAGACTGTTCATTTGAACGATTGTTTGGCATGTTTGTTTAAAAGCAGAAGATGTCGTTAATATGAAAAGAAGAAACAAGCGACTTACATGATTACATCAAAGCGATTTCTTTCTCATTTCTCTGTGGGAAATAACCAGACTGCTGATTGTTACCTTGTTTTCTTCAGCTGTTGCGAACAAGGCGTCCTTTTATTGCTTACATTATAGATGCCCATGAGAATGAGCTATTCAGAGAGATATTTTTAGAATGTCGCATTCGTGTTTTAGTTTCTTGTCATTGCATAAATTTTCACAAGATATTGCTTGATTTTTCTTTTCTTTTCTAGGTTCGCAGGCCCTTTTGGTTGATAAATAGCACAATTTATGCAGAGATAAATGGTAAGGTACGATTCCTCTTTACCCTATGTTATGCTTCCCTTGATGCTCTTATTATGAGTTGAGAATGTTGTTCTTGAATAAATCATGCAAGTTGAGAATGTTATCAAGTGTTTAACGTATTTGTTTGCTACAGGAAGTTGGTGTGGTCCACAGGCGGTGGCATCTTTGGAGGAGAATATATGATTTATACCTGGGGTGATATTCTATAAGAACTTTTATCTTAATGTACTTTCGCTTAAATGTGAATTACGTTGGCATCAATTTGCATCACAACTTATCTGGATTCACAATCTCCCCAAACGAATCAACTAAGCTGACTTTTATTATTTGTTGCTAAAGCATTACAGTCCATTCTATTTTTAATTTTCTTTGATGGACATGATCAGAATTTACTGCATCCTTATGACATGTAAATTTAGTTAGAGGCATTTGTTAATTTTATACTGAAGAAAGTATGCACTAATGTTGGCAATAGTAGATTTTGGACAGCTACCATACCCAATTCAGGCATTGGACTCACTAACAGAACCCCAAACATGAACCGGTTGGTCTCATACATAGTATTTGCAAATGGGTGTTTGGATATTTTTTTGGAGGAAACTTTGGGCACATATAGTCCATAAAAGCAGGTTAGTTTAACAATACAATGTGTCGGGGAAAATGATTAAGGTCCAAGCAGATCTATCAGAAGCACGTAAATGAATAGGTATGGAATTAGGAATTTAGGACATAATGATGGCTCAACCTTTTTTGTACCTTTATAGGCAAAATTATGTGATTGAGCTACTTTTCTTACATATGGTGTAAAGATGATCAAATTACTTGCGAACCCATGTTGGATAAGGATATAAAACTAGACTTACTCATGGTTGTCAATGTTGCTTCAGCTCAAATCAGACTTGGAGTTGACCCATTCTCAGTCCTGTTAAAGAATATGCATTTTAGTGTCAATTTTAGTAAATTTGATATTTTAGGTATTATTGTAATTGCCTGTAGTATTAAGGGTATTTTGGTTATTTTGTGTCTAACAACTCATTATATAAGGATTGAACATGATGTATTAGGGTTAAGAGACTAAGATTAAGAAAGAGAGAGAAAGAGGGCGACCTCCATTAGAGGGTCTACTCCCTCCTTCGATCTCCACGTTTTTTCTTCACTATTTCTTATCGTTTTATGATATTCGATCATCCATTGCGTTTTCACGATTTCTACCATGGTATCAGAGCCTTCGATTGATGGGAGCAACGGTTGTGAGCCTAGTACGTGTCCCGAAGAGAGCTACGAGCCTTCTCTGAAAAAGGAACAAGGAGAAGAGATATCGCATTTTGGAAGATCCGACATCAAAGATACCTACTCTCTGCTCGTTCTCAACATCACCTTTCGAATAATGGCTGATGACCTATTTCCCTTATTTGACCGATACGACAAGGTTGTGGATATCATTATCCCAAGGGACAAGAGGACGGGAGAGTCGAGGGGTTTTGTATTTGTGCGCTACAAGTGCGTAAAGAAGGCGCAAATGGCGGTCAATCATCTTGATGGGAGGACCGTGGATGGCAGAGAAATCATGGTGCAGTTTGCTAAATATGGACCCAATGCTAAGCGCATACAAAAGTGGAATTTGTTTCAAAGACACGGGGTAGATCGAGGAGCTATAGCCCCAGGCCCAGGCATGCCAGTCAATATCGTGATGACCGTGATAGGGATTATAGGTGGAGAAGCCGTAACCGCAATGCTGAACGATATGAATGTCATCGGTGTTATAATAATCTTATTGAAAAGAAGTACAAATAACTTACAGATATTGGCAGTCCTCCAATCTACCCCAAACAACAAAAGTCGACCCTTCTTGGCTGCCGTCCAACCTCTCTTACTTACTTCAGAATTAACCCTAATCTACTTATTTATAATCCTTCTAATTTGAATTCCTAAACTGCCCCTAATCATTCTTAATTACTACTAAATGGACATAACCTATACTAAGACTCATAACGATATCTAATTGACTCACGACAAATGATTTTTAACACTCTCCCTCGAGTTGGGTGAAAGATATTGAGAACACCCTGTTGGAAATTGAACTTTAGTTCAGTTGTAAGTTGAGTCTTATTCTTAAAGTCATTTTAGTTCAGTATGTATTTGAGTCTGATTTATATTTAAAGGTAGATTAACAGTTTGGATCCCAATGGATCAGATTTGATCCATTGGGAATCTGGTCCTTTAAGTAGGGGTAGTTACGTCTTTCAAGTTAGATCAGCTTAAGTATAAAATCATTATGTTATTAGGTTTACGGTTATTGAGATTAGAAAGGTGGCAGGCAGCAACAATGAAGCAACCGACCTGCACTGTCTTATAAGTTTCTCTTCTACTATAAAATAAAGTGTTCATTTTACAGATAATCCCTCATTATCAATATAGTATCAGAGCGGAAATCGAGGGTTATTGGAATCCGTGAAGTCACGAAGACAGTGTAAAGTGATCCTCTTGGGTGGCAGCAGAGAAAGAAGCTTGTCGTTTGGAACTTTTTGTAGATTTTTCAGGCCATTATCAACACTATCAGGCTCTTATCAGTCCTATCATGAAGTTTGTATTTGGTGCAACTCTTACAATCATTTTTTTCCTTATTTAATATCTAGTATTGCTTGATAGTTTAATGGAACAGTAAGGCTGTGAAGATGCAATCTATAAATCTAGAAAAGATCATGCAGTTATAGATAAAAGGATTGGTTAAGAGTGAAACAACCATGGTACATTGGTACCTTTTTCAGTAAATGTGAATGTTCATGTTGGAGTAAAGGACTTTCTTTTGGTGATTTATCTAGTACAGTAAAGATTCAACACAGGTTGATATATATTGATTGTTGTGTGATGTTTCAGCCACCCAATTAAGAACAAGTTGTGTTAAAAGGAAAACACTTTGGCTGATTTTGTTTAAATTCAAGACTCCACTAAAAACGTGTGGTTGAGTTCAGTTGTCCACTTATCATGAAAGGATTAAAGTTAGGAGAAGGTAATGAACAACTGTCTTCAGACAAAGGAGAAGGATTTCAGATCACAAACCTAAAATTGGATGGAAAGAATTATCTTCAGTGGGCCCGATCAATAGAATTGGCTATAATGGCAAGGGGGTGCTAGGATTACTTGAAAAGAGATATACCTCAACCTTCAATCACTGATCCACTCTACTCACGATGGCGTAAAGAGAATGCACTCTTTAGTGCATGGCTAATTTAATCAATGATACCATCAATAGGCAACATATTTATGTTTTTGGAAATAGTTAGGGATATTTGGCTTGCAGTTCAGGATGCTTATGCTTAGCGGAAAAACATCGCCTAAAAATATGATCTCATTGAGAAAATCAGAAAGTGCAGGCAAGGAGGCAGATCAGTAAGCGAATATTATGCTGAACTCAGAGGTTTACGGGAAGAGCTACAATTCTATTCGAAGACTAAGTGCCAAAGTTATCTACAGGAACGCAATGAAGAGTTTGAAGAACGGAAAGTGTTTGACCTACTATGAGGTATTTCTTCAGAGTATGAGGCCACAAAAAACAATATTCTTAGCAGAGAAGAACTTCTTTCATTAAGTACAGTTTACTCTCTTTTACTTCGTGAAGAAGACAGGAAGCAATTAGAGAAAGAAACCAAGACCAGTTCAGAGAGGCAGACCCACATTTACTCCTGAAGAAAATAATAAGTTAACTTGCTCTCATTGTGAAAAGACCAGACATACTAAAGATACATGCTAGGAATTAGTGGGCAAACCTAACTATTTTCAGAATCGAACTAATAAGGCCTACTACAGTAGTGATCAAAGTGGCTCAGCAGAAAAATGTAAGGTCCAACATGGTGATAATCAAAAGGATGACAATAACACTACAACTTTGGCAGATATGAAAAAGGAAATCGAGTTGCTCAAATCTCGCCTAATTGATGCCCATCTCCCTTCTACATCATCTTACAATGATTCTCAAGCAACGATGACTTATCCATTCTCATTTATAGTTGAGGGTACTTGTAGTGTTCCCTATTCTCGAATTTGGGTTATTGATTTTGGTGCAACTGATCACATGGTCAGTAGAAGAGAATACTTTGATATATATGGGTTGACTCATGAACAAGTTAATATTAGACTGGCAGATGGCTCGCATACTCCTATAGTGGGAAAAGGAAGTATTATTACTCTATTTGGTGTACTACAGAATGTTCTTCATGTTCCTTATATTTCTGTTAATCTGTTATCAGTCTTTGTCATGACTAAAGATCGAAAATGTCGTATAATTTTTGAATCTACTGGATGTCTATTTCAGGAACAGAGGACGGGCAGGATTTTTCGTTGGGTAGTGTGCGAAGAGGTCTCTACTTGTGCGAGGAACATAGTGGCTTGGCTATGCAATCATCAGTTACCATAGAGGACCAGAAAGAAGAAAGAGCATCTCGATGGCACCAAAGACTAGGGCATTTACCTTTATCTAAGATTAGAATGTTATTACCAAAGTTTAGTCATTGTAATGATTTTAATTTGAATTGTGAAACTTGTTAGAAAGCTAAACGTCACCGAGTTTCTTTTCTTTTGAGTGAAGAGAGATCTTCAACTCCTTTTGAGATTATTCATTCTGACATTTGGGGACCTTGTTCTACAATTTCATTGCATGGGTACAAATATTTTATATCCTTTATTGATGATTGCACCAGATTTATCTTGATATATCTTATGAAGACTAAGGATGAAGTAAAACACATTCTTCCTATATATTATCAATTCGTGCAAACTCGGTTTCAACATAAGATCAAAGTTTTTCACAGTGATAATGGTGGTAAATTCATGTCTCAAGGACTTAATTTATATTTTCTAGATCATGGAATAGTACATCAAACTTCTTGTGCATATTCTCCTCAGCAAAACGGGGTTTCTGAAAGGAAGAATCGACACATTCTTGAGGTAGCTTGAACCTTGTTAATTGGAGGTAATATCCCCAAGTATTATTGGGGAGAAGCAGTTCAAACAACAGTCTTTCTAATAAACCAAATGCCTAGCAGAGTTCTGAATGGTGATACTTCTTTTCATCTAATATTTCCTTCCGAGAAGCAATTTCATCTACTTCCCAAAGTCTTTGGCTGTACTTGCTTTGTTCATATTCATCAGGGTTTCAGGGATAAGCTAGATACAAGATCAATTAAGTGTATTTTCTTAGGATATTCTTCATCTCAAAAGGGCTATAGGTGTTACGATCCTCTCAAGAAAAAAGTATATGTTATAATAGATGTCACATTTCATGAAGATTCTCCTTTCTATAATATGCAGGAAACTCCTCCATCAGATACCTAGTCTCAGAGAGTGATACCACTTCCGCCAGTTGAAATACAATCCATAAATGATTGGGAAGATGAAGATATAGTACAACTTCCAGAGAAGATATGACAAGTATATACCAGAGGTGATAGAGGGATTCTTTTTCCACGCCCACCTACTACCCAGAATCCTCTTCCCGAATAAGATTTGCCTCCTACACAGGTAACTTCCTCAAAGTCAGAAGGTTTACTCATTGCACTTCGAAAGAGAAAACGACAAGTGACAAAATATTCAATAGAAAATATGATGTCATATACTAATTATCTCAGAGAATACCAAGTGTTTATAACGAATGCAGATAATACCTATATTTCACGAACTTTTGAAGAGGCAGAGCTACACCCACCCAAGGTGGAAGGCAGCTATGGAAGAAGAGATTACAATACTTGTAGTGTGCCTAGGAGGTAACATTGTATCCTAGAAAAGTAAAAAGCAAACTGTGATAGCAAGATCAAGTGTTGAAGCAGAGTATAGAGTAATTGCATCAGGAATGTGTGAAGGATTATGGATTATTTCACTTTTTACTGAGATCGGGTTGAGGATTGACACTCCAATTGAATTCTTTACTGACAACAAAGCAACTCTACAAATTGCAATGAATCCAGTTTTTCATGAGAGGACCAAGCACATTGAAGTAGACTGTCATTTTATTAGAGAAAAAATTTCTCAAGAATTATTCAACCTTACTCATGTGACCTCTGGAAATCAATTAGTTGATATTTTTACAAAAGTTGTTCCTGGTAATGGATTCAAAAGAGCACTTATCAAGTTGGGCATTTCAAGTCTTATAGACCCAACTTGAGGGGGCGTGTTGGAAACTGAACTTTAGTTCAGTTGCAAGTTGAGTCTTATTCTTAAAGTCGTTTTAGTTCAGTCTGTATTTTAGTCTATTTTATATTTAAAGGTAGATTAACAGTTTGGATCCCAATGGATCAGATTTGATCCATTGGGAATCTGGTCCTTTAAGTTGGGGTAGTTACGTCTTTCAAGTTAGATCAACTTAAGTATAAAATCGTTATGTTATTAGGTTTAGGGTTATTGAGATTAGAAAGGTGCAGGCGGCACCAATGAAGCAGCCGACCTGCACCTCCTTGTAAGTTTCTCTTCTATTATGAAATAAAGTGTTCATTTTACAGATAATCTCTCATTATCAACACACCCAATTTGGATAAAGTGTCCTTGAGTTGTCTGCTCGTAGTAGCTTTAGTAAAAAAATAAGCTCTCTATTTTGCTGATTGTACATACTCCAACTTGAATTCTTGATTAGATATCTTCTCTCTGATAAAGTGGCAGTCAATTTCTATATGTTTGGTTGTTTTATAATATACAAGATTGAAAGTCATATGAATTGCTCCACTCATATCACAATATAGTTGTATAGGCTGAATAGTAGTAAATCCAAGTTCACTTATTAACTATGTTGCACGGGTATGCCAATATTGGCATCGTATCCGGTATGTATCGGGTATGGGTACGTGTATGGGTATGTCTGGTACGTATCCATACGCCGAATAATGTACCCATATATGTTTTTAAATACGGGTACGCATACCCAAATTTGGGTACGCCACGTATCCGTACCCGTACCCGGTACTTCTTATATCGGATTGACCCATTCGGATATGGGTCAACCCGATTCATAACAAAATAAAAAGTCCTAAGCCCCTAATTCGTTCGAACGTTCGTGAATCTTTCAAGAGGGCCTCCGTCTATGCCACCACCATCTACTCTACCCCCCTCCTGTGCGACGAATCTCGTTCATTTACAGGTTCCCGGTGACTCAATTCCAGTTCTTCTTAGTGGTGACTGGTGAGCATCTGCGTCTTCCTACCCGTGCGTCTTACAGGTTCGTTCCCCTCTTCCCCTCTTCCTACCTGTATGTCTAGGCCATGGCGACTGCTACATGTTATAAATCAAGATCTTGTACATGCAAAGGCTTACAACCTAAGATTGTGAGCCAATATGGCATCTATTCCCCTCTTCCTTCTTTCTCTCGCATGCGTAACACAATCGCTTTTGTCTAGGGAGAGCAAGGCATAGAATTCCTGCAGACCACCTGCAACAAAACAAAAGATTATGGTTTCTTCTTGACGACACTTCAGACCGAGAAAGATAGCTATACAGCAGACCTCAGGGGCTTGGCGAACATCACAGTTGGCCTAGACATCCGTAATGCTACTTCTATACTTTCTCCTATCTCTGAATTGCTCAAGACAGAGACTGACGAGAGGGTAACTTCAAGTCTCAAGGTTTGTATGGATATATACGAGGGTGATGTTGAGTATGCTCTGCCGAACGCATTCAAATACTTGAATTTCTCTCTACCAGCTAGACAAAAATTGAGACTTGAAGTTACCCTCAAGTCTGAACATCAAAAATTGAGATCGAGGGTTGTAACTGAACATCAAATGATTCATAGTGCTGAACTTGTTAGGAATGCATACAATATTTTTTTGAACTTGTTATGTGCTGAACTTGCTATGTATTTATCTTATTTGGGCATTTAGGAATAATACAATCTTTTTTTGAATCCACCTAGTTAGGAATGCATACAATATTTTTGTATATATATATAGAATGCTCTTTAAAACATAGAATGCTCTATATAATTGTGTGTATATATATAATTTTTTTTAATTTTTTAATAGTGGCGTACCCGTACCTTAGTTTTTTTTTTTTAAATTACGTACCCCATACCCATACAGAGTACCAGTATCGTACCCGTATCCATGCAATATTGCTTATTAATGAAGATACCCATTTTCCCTCGCATCTGCTTCAGCTGTAGATCTGGCAATAACTGTCTTTTTTTTACTTTTCCATGATATAATATTTCCACCAAGTAGTGTAATATAACGTGTAGTTGACTTGCGGTTATCATGAGATCCAGCTCAGTGTGCATCAGAATAAAGTTCAATGTGCAAATTAGAGGATTTAGAATAAAGTAGACCCCAGATGTTGATTTGAGATATCGAAAAATTCTATACATTGCATCCATATGATTCTTGGTAGGAGAATACATATATCTACTCACAATGCCAACTGCATAAGTAATATCTGGATGAGTAATTGTCAAGTATATAAGCTTGCCAACCAAAGTCTTGATATTTGTGAATGTCTCTGAACTCTTCACTATCACCAATGAACAATTTCTGATTTACCTCCATAGGAATGTCACTTGGTTTACAATCAAGCATGCTTGTTTCTTGGAGGAGATCCATAATATATTTTCTCTGAGTTCGGAAGATACCATGAGTGAAATACTCTGAGTTACAATCAAACAATTTATGAAGATTCCCTTTTAACCTAGATATTGTTAGTGTAGTATGTTAAGTTTTTTGTTTAAAAGACGTGTATTTCAAGTGTAAGTGAAGTTTAGGTGTTTAGACCCAATGGATCAGATCAGATCCATTGGGAATCGTGTCTTGTTAGTAGGGGTAATTTTGTCTTTTAAGTTAGAATAGGATTAGAATAAATTCTGTTTTGTAATTAAGGTTGAAACAGAACAAGAGAAATAAGAAACAGTCGACTGCCCAGTGAAGGGGCCGATTCTGCCCAATTCTAATATTGATTTGATTGCTTATTTTATTATGTTTCTTATTGTTATTTGATGAAATTAAACATGGTATCAGAGCAGTATATGAAGTCTTTAGCAATCAACAGAAGCAAATCATCCCTGAAAAGTATCGAGGTATGTATACGTGCTCAGTCTTAGTTGTTAATGAAGGCAGATATTATCCTGTTAATGTTAATGAAAGCAGCAGGCCTGGGACTGAAGACAATAAACTATTTTTGAATGAGACTTTGTGAAATCAATGAATGAATGAATCGTGCGGTGACTGCAAGATATGGTCATCGTGGAAACATTGATCTGTAAACATCAACGTGGTCTGTAAACAACAATCATTCATTCTCCTGTGCACTCTGTTTATCGTGGAAACATGATCTATAAACAACAACTTGGTCTGTAAACAACAACCTGTCATCCTCCGTGTAAGACTTGTTCATTGTGGTTTGAACTTTGAATCACAGATGCAATTTGAACCGCAAACAACAATCATCAATCATCTTCCTTGATTGTAATCGGTGGATCTATCAATACCAATCATATGCAAACAACAATCATCCTTCATTGAAGTGGCAGTGATAGATTCAACATGGTAATTTTTTTTTCAGATCTCGGCATTGATAAATCAGTTGATTCTTGTATTCGGCAATAACCAGCAATAGACAATATATCTTCAGTCAGAATTATTCTATGTAAGTGGTATCTTATAATCAATAATTATTTTATAACAACAAGGTATCATTTGAGATTTTGGAACAGTTCAATAGTGACTGTCATTGAATTGACTTATTTGGAAAAGGAAAATTTAGTCTCACACTACTGAAAATCAGCATGGAAGGCAGACTGAAAGAAGAAACAATATCAGCCGTGTATGGAAATGATCAAAAGTCAGAACCATTCCAAATTACAAATATTCGGCTAGATGGAAAAAATTACAGAGAGTGGGCTAGGTCTATCGAACTTGTATTACGGTCCAGAGTAAAACTTTCTATTATCCGACAAGATCCACCACCCCTAGAAGGAAGCAGTGTAGATTATGAAAGATGGGTCAAAGATGATGCCCTTGTAAGTTCATGGCTAATATAATCAATGAATCCTTCTATCAATAAGACCTTTATGTATATGGAATCAGCTGTAGAGATCTGGTCTGCAGTGGAAGAGGCTTATTCCAGACAGAAGAATATAGCAAGAGAATATGAGGTTATTGAAAGAATAAGAAAGTGTCGCCAAGGAACCAGATCAGTAAGTGAGTATTATGGAGAATTATGAGAACTTTGGAATGAACAGAGACATTGTGGAAAATAAGTGCAGCCATTGTGTAAAGGAAAGAACTGCTGAGGGAGAAATTCAAAAAGTGTTTGATTTACTCTGAGGAGTTTCACCAGAATATGAATCCGTAAAATTAAACATTCTAAGTAAGGAGGAACTCCCATCACTTGGAACAGTTTATTCACTTCTTCTAAGAGAAGAAGACCGAAAAAATCTAGAGAAAAGTGATCATATTCAACCAGATAGATCCCCATTTATGGGGAGAGGACAAAGCAATTATAAGAGAGGAAGAGACTCGTTCAGAGGTAGAGGAAGAGGCAGAAATCAGTATTATGATGATAAGAGCAAACTACAGTGTACACATTATTGAAAAAAGAGGCACACTAAATAACAATGTTGGGAAATTATTGGAAAACCTCCAGAATATCGAGATTATGGCAGAAAACCTACAGACGATGGCAGTAATGTGGCAACCATGTCTGAAAAGAAAGTTGAAATGAATCCTATAGATGAAGTAGCAGAATTTAGAAAATAGATTGCAGAAATTGAAACACGTCTACGGGATCAACCTTCAACCTCTTCATCAAAGACAGAATCGAGTCCTCCTACCTCCTACAGTATTTGTGGTAATTACTCCCTTAAAGACTCTATTTCTTCTTGTAATTAGATAATAGATTCAAGGGCTACCAATCATATGGTAGGAAACAAGTCTAATCTTATGCAGTATGAAGTGACTTCAACTCCTCAATACGTGAAAGTAGCAATTGACTCCTTGATTCTTATGAAAGGAAAAGGTGCAATTCAGAAGGATAATCTCAGACTTAATTCAGTGATATATATACCGAAATTTCCAGTAAATCTACTTTTAGTAAGTTCCTTGGTTAGAGATATGAATTGTACAGTTACATTTTCTCTATATGGCTGTGTTTTTCAAGATTTGAAGATAGGAAGAATCTCTGGTCATGGTGAACTACATAATGGTTTATACGTACTATCTGGGGATCAGAATTTAAGGCAGAAAAGAGCATTGATAACTATTACTACTGAAGAAGAAATAAAAGTTTGGCATAGTAGATTAGGACACTTGCCTGTTTAAAAAATAAGAGAGTTTGTCTCATTTTCAATTCCTAGTGATGTGATTATTCAATGCGATGTATGCCAAAGAGCAAAACATCATAGAGCAACTTTTCCTAGTAGTGAATCAAGATCTGTTGTTCTTTTTGAGTTAATACATTATGATGTTTGGGGACCATGTGTGATACCTTCATTGGGAAATTTTAAGTACTTTGTTACTTTTATTGATGATTTTTCCAGACTTATTTTTGTTTATCTGATGAAGTCTAAGTTAGAAATATCTTCTATATTTCCATTTGTTCATAATCTTATTAAGACCCAGTTCGGTTATACTATTAAAACTCTCAGATCTGATAATGGTGGAGAATTTTGTAATACTCAGTTGGAATCATATCTTTAAGCTCATGGCATTATACATCAGACTTCTTGTTTTTACACTCCACAACAGAATGGCGTAGCAGAAAGAAAGAATAGACACATTTTGGAAATTGCTAGAACCTTACTTCTTGAGCACAATGTTCCAAAATATTTTTGGCCAGAAGCAATTCTTACTGCCGTATATATCATGAACCGAATTCCTATTATAACTTTTGCAGGAAGGTCTCCATTCAAGATGATTAAACCCAAAGGTAATTCGTTTCACATCATTCCTAGAATATTTAGATGTGTTTGTTATGTACATGTGCATCAACAGTTAAGAGATAAACTTGATCCGAGGGCGATAAAGTGTATCTTTATTGGATACTCTTATGAAAAGAAAGGGTATATTTGCTATGATCCTAACTCTCATAGAAAGTATATTACTATGGATGTAACTTTCTTTGAAACGACTCCATATTACAGAAATTCTAGTTTTGAAGAAACAGTTGTTTTACCGAGGATTAGTACAAGTGAAGGATCAGTTGAAGAAAAGCTTCTTGCAAAGACAGATCAATCCTCCGAAGAAAGCAAGATTCAAGTATACAGAAAGGGGGAGATAAATATATTTAGGCACAGACAAACAGATCCTATGGATCAAGGGGGAGAAATAGTATCAGATTCAAGTGAAAATATAGAGACAACAGGAGATCAACACCTAGAAGAATCATATATTCTAATTGCACTCAGAAAAGGGAAGAAATCATGTTGTAAGTACCCAATTTCCCAATTCATTTCCTCGACTATCAAAAAGTTATTATAATTTTGTGCTAAAGGCAGAAGTACATCAAGTTCCGAAAAACTATTTCGAAGCATCTAAGAATAAGAAATGGGTTGAAGATATGAAGTCTGAAATTCAAGCCTTGGAAAAAATCAAACTTGGGAACTCAGTGATTTACCAGAAGATAAAAAAGCAGTCTCATGCAAGTGGATATATACAACTAAATACATAGATGATGGTTCATTAGAAAGATATAAAGCAATATTAGTAGCTCGTGGATATAGTCAAGCTTATGAGATAGATTATGAGGAAACATTTGCACCAGTCGCAAAGCTTACATCTATACGAGTTATTATTAGTATTGCAGCTCAAAGAAATTGGGAAATGTGGCAATTGGATGTGAAGAATGCATTTTTACAGGGAGAACTTAAAGAAGAAGTCTATATGGAGCTACCACCTAGATATCCGAATCCTAAGAAACAAGTCTGCAGATTAAAGAAAGCTATCTATGGATTAAAACAATCTCCAAGAGCCTGGTTTGAAAAATTTAGTAGCATTATTATAAATTTGGGATATCAAAAGAGTGTGAGTGATCATACATTATTCTTTAAAAAGGGAGACAGGTTGACACTACTATTAGTATATGTGGATGACATCATTGTAACCGGTGATGATATCGAGGAAATCCAAAGATTAAAGGAATATCTTCATCGGCTATTTGATATTAAAGATCTTTGAAGATTACATTTCTTAGGCATTGAGGTAGCTTACTCGGGTAAAGACATTTTTTTGAATCAAAGAAAATATACTTTAGATCTGCTGTAAGATGTGAAGATGGAAAATTGTAGACCTACGTATACTCCAATGGAAGTAAATCATAAATTACATATGAAGGATGGAGCTGAGAAAGTTGATATAACAAAATATCAACAATTGGTTGGAAAACTGATATACCTGACTATTAAACACCCAGATATAACCTATGCAGTAAGTATGGTAAGTAGATTTATGCAATCTCCATCAAAACATCATATGGATGTTGTGTTTCATATATTACGATATCTGAAGACAACTCCAGGACATGTGATTACTTATAAAGCTAATGGTCACACAGACATTGAGATTTATACAAATGTTGATTGGGCAGGTTCTACTGAGGATAGAAAGTCAACCACAGGATATATAACAGTGATTAGAGGCAATATAGTATCGTGAAAAAGTAAAAAATAGTCTGTTGTAGCAAGATCGACAGCTGAGGCGGAATACAGAACAATAGCATCAGGTATTTGTGAAGGAAAATGGTTGCGTTCCTTACTGATGGAAATGAGCTTGTTGGCAGAAAAACCAATTTCTATATTCTGTGACAGCAAGGCAGCGATACAGATAGCCTTAAACCCAATATATCATGAGAGGACAAAACATATTGAAATAGATTGTCATTTTATACGAGACAATGTACATGCAAAGGAATTTCAGTTAGAACATGTGTAATCAGGACATCAATGTGCGGACATTCTGACAAAAGCAGTTCCTAGGGATCTACTTTAGAGATTGTGCAGCAAGTTGGGAGTAACATCTATCTTTCACCCAACTTGATGGGGAGTGTTAGTGTAGTATGTTAAGTTTTTTGTTTAAAAGATGTGTATTTCAAGTGTAAGTGAAGTCTAGGTGTTTAGACCCAATGGATCGGATCAGATCCATTGGGAATCATGTCTTGTGGTAATTTTGTCTTTTAAGTTAGAATATGATTAGTATAAATTCTGTTTTGTAATTAGGGTTGAAACAAAACAAGAGAAATAAGAAACACTCGGCTGCCCAGTGAAGGGGCCGATTCTGCCCTATTCCAATATTGATTTGACTGCATATTTTATTATGTTTCTTATTGTTATTTGATAAAATTAAACAGATATTTCTTCAAGGTCATCTCCTGTAACAATGATGTCATTAACATAGACAACAAGAATAGATAATTTTGTACCTTTCTTGAAAAAAATTGTATGATCATTGAGACTTCTTTGGTATCCCAGATTGCATACTGTTTTACTGAATTTCTCAAACCAAGCTCTTGGTTCAGCCCATAGTTAGCTTTATTTAGCTTGCACACTTTATTATCCGATGTTTTGATACTCATTCTTGAAGGTAGTTCCATGTATACTTCTTCATTCAAGTCTCCTTGTAAGAAAGCATTTTTTACATCTAGTTGCCATAGATCCCATCTCAAGTTAGCTGTCATACTAAGAAGTATTCGTATGGAAGTAAGTTTAGCCACAGGTGCAAATGTTTCAGTGTAGTAATACCATATGACTGACTATACCCTTTAGCAACTAATCTTGCTTTATATCTTTCGATAGTTCCATCTGCCTTGTATTTGATAGTGAACACCCACTTGCATCCTACAATATTCCAGTCAGGAGGTAGTTTTGTGATGGTCAAAGTATTGTTTGTCATAAGGGCATTCAGTTCCTCCTCCATAGCAGCTTTCCATAAAGGACACCAGTATCCTTCTTGAAATTTCATAGGAATCTTGTATTTTTCAGCATTCATAACAAAATGTCGATACTCTTTAGAAGTATTAGCATATGAGACACAATCAGAGATAGGATACCGTGCACAAGTACGTTTACCTTTGCGAATGGCAATAGGAACCTCGAGGTCTTCTTCCACTTGCAATTGAGGATCTGAGTAAGGGGAAATATCTTTGGTACTTAGATATTGAGCTGATTCTTCTTTAGAGTAAATAATCTTCCTCGATCCTCTCTTGTACATCAAGATCTCCTTTGGTTCACTGGCCATTTCTCCATAATCATCTACATTATCCTCTGCCTCACTAGGAACTAGGGGAAGGACATAAGGAGAATTATGTTGAGATGTAGGTGACTCCCCCCGAGAAGAATAATAATGAGTAGATTCTGAGAAGGTGACATCCATGGATACATATAGTTTCTTAACAAGGGGGTCATAACATTTATAGCCCTTTTGAGAGTTTTTGAGAGTTTGAGTAGCCAAGAAAAATATACTTTACAGACCTAGGATCAAGTTTATCACGATTAGGTAGATAAATATGCACAAAACAGGTACAACCAAAGATACGATGAACTATATGAAAAGGTTTTGATTCTTTATCGAGACATTTGATTGGACTTTCACCCTTAAGTATACTACTGGGCATTATTTCAACTCTATGAGAACATAACATGGGATCACACCGAAAATTGAGCACTATAGTTGCACTATTGATCTTCTAGGCCGAGTTGGTCTTCTCGATGAAGTCGAGCGGTTCATCTTGAGCTTGCCTTATGAACTTGATGTTGTGATGCTAGGTTCTATGTTTTTTGCATCATGCATTCATAAAAATATTGAGTTGAAAATGTTGTAGCCAAGAAGCTATTAAAAAATGACCAGCCAAGAAAGTTGAGTTGAAGATATTGCAGCCAAAGAAGCTGCTAAAAAGTTTGCACCAAGGAGCTGCTGAAAATGACCAGTCAGGAAGGTTGAGTTTAAGATATTGCAGTTAAAGAAGCTGTTGAAAATGTTGGCTAAGAAGTTATGAAAATGACCAGCTAGAAAGACTGAGTTAAAGATGTTGCAGCTAAAGAAGCTGCTGAAAAATATTGCAGGCAAGAAACTGTTGAAAATGACCAGTTATGAAGGCTGAGTTGAAGTTGTTGCAACCAAGAAGCTCCTGAAGATTGGTGCGACCGTGAAACTCTTAAAGAACAACAATGAAGGTTGATGAAGAATGTTGCAACTAGGAAGGTTGCTCAAAAGTGGATAGCCAAGATGGCTGAAAAATCGAAAAAAAAATGAAGAAAGAATAAGTTTTTTTGGTAAGTTTGGAGTTCGAATAATCTCAATCACAACTTGAGGGAGGGTGTTGAAGAATATGCTTTTTAGTGTCAGTTTTAGTAATTTTGATGTTTAGGTATTATTGTATTGTGTCTAACAACCCATTATATAAAGGTTGAACATGATGTATTAGGGTTAATAGACTAATATTAAGAAAGAGAGAGAGGGGGGGCGGCCTCCATTGGAGGGCCGACCCCCTCCTTCGATCTCCACATTTTCTCTTCATTGTTTTTTATCGTTTTATGATATTTGATCATCTATTGCGCTTCCACGATTTCCAACAAGTCCTACTCAGATACATTCTTGAGTGGCAAATACCATCACACCCATGCATAATGCATGACACTTAACCCATAAAACAAGCTTTTGAAAGAAGAAAATGTGTTTGATCAAATTTTAACTGCTTGAAGGACCACTGGAATGCAACATCATTTTCGTCAAGTGCTGCTATCCAAAAGTAGAGATCTCTAGAGATTCTTAACCATTGAAGGGCTTGTTCCAGCCTTGTGGTTTCAGAGTTTCTCATGAAGTTCTGATTTCAAATGTGAAGGCCGGTACTTTCTCTAGATGTACAGCTTGAGAAGTATGAGCCAACTAATTTTCATCTTGCTTAAAACTTGGGACTACGAACTGTAGGCCTGAAGTTTTCTCAATTACGAGGATTTCCCATTGTGTGTGATTGCCATCAGAAGGTGACCGGACCAAACATGCAATAAATCTTTAATAGATATTTTTGCGGTTGAACGGAACAGAATAATGGGCATGAGATGAGAAAACTGAATATTCATGAAAACCCTGGGATCCTTTTCATGTGGCTTTCATGAATTTTGATTTCATAGTAGCCCCAATGTGTGGCTAAAACTTATGAAGTAAATTTACTTGGGATCACTATTCTTGATGGTCCTCTGTGTATACTACGTATTGAAAGTGTCATATTTTGCAATGTAATAAGATAAGTCATACATGGGCTTTAGGCAAATATCTCATGCAGCTATCAGGCACCCGTGCAATATTTTGCCATGTAGAAATTCAAGGCATTCTTCTTTTCTGTGCTTCATTTTTTGGTTCTCTTATTATTCTCTATGCTTACTTTTTGCATCTTGTTCTCCTCCCTCATAACTTTTTCATTTTTCAATGCTTTCTCTTCTATCCTTTTCTTCTTTCTGCTGATTCTCTTTTCGTTAAACCATATTGATCATAGTGCAAAATTCCCTTTATTTTTCCCTTTGTATTTTGTCTTGTCTATTTATTTGATTGTGTAATACGTTGGATCATATCTAGGTCTGTAGTAACTGCTTTAGATCTGGATTTGGATCCAATATCCACCATTTGAATGCGGGAAAGACAACAATAGTAATATTAATTATTGACAATTAATAAAAAATCTGAAGTTAGAAAGAGAGAATTGCCCAAAATATAGGCATCGGATATGTATGGAAACCATAGCCTACTTAAGGAGGGGTTCTCTTCTCACATTAAAAGTCTGATTTTTCTCAACCATTAAGCCAGGGTTTACAGATATTAGCCTGTTTCATGCACATTTAAGATAGAATGGAGCCGGAATAGTAGGAGACTCTGATGGAGTTTCGACGAAAAACAGACCATTGGCAGGGTATACCATCTATCCAAGTTATTATTTGATTTCTGCTGATGTTTTTTTTGGTAGATTGAGCATAGGGTTTTCATTGCCCAATCATAGAGTAGTACAAAGAGTGTTTGATCAACCTAAACTGTAGCCTGTGTTGGCCACATTTAGCAAAGAAATCCAGAACCATAGCTGTGCCATTCCTTTCCATTTTTTCCTTGATTTCAGGCTACTAGATGGAATCAACTTCCTCACTAACCTTTAGTATTTGCCCACATCTTCGTAAAGTTCTCTATCATCCTTAATTGTGTATACCAACTTACAACCCAATGGTTTTTTTTTTGTTTAGTATTGGGGCAAAAAGTTTGGTACATAAGATCATGTTGAGGGATATGGACCTATAGATCAGTCCATATCTATCTTTATTTTCTTTACTTGTTAAATGTATAGTAGTGTAAGGGTATATTAGTCCTTTAAATGATAAGTCTTAGTTAAGTATTTATAATCATCATATTAGGGTTAGAGAAAGAGTGAGATTAAAGAGAGAGGGAGGTGTGTGCCTCCTTATCAAAGAATAATCTCATGATATTTCTGTGGTTGATTTCTATCAACAAACTATTTAGTTTTAATATGGTATCAAAGCAGTATTGAGCCCTAAATCGCTAGATAGAGGAGCGATGATGTAGAGAGAGAGAGAGAAACCGTGCGGTCCTCTTCTTAAGCTACAAATCATATCGGGTCCAATCCATCAGACCTGATCCATCCCACTTGACTCACCATTTGGTTTATATGTAGTCAGGTCGTGGATTCATACCCGTTCTGTGTTTGATATGAGATCTTTACTGGACCTAGGATCAAGACATATGATCTTATGGTGTATTTTCAAATGTTGAACTTGGCATATGTGTGGATCCGATTTGATCTTGTTTGGCTCTTCTTTATGCATTAAAACAAAAAAAATCAGGTGTGCTCTTTTCAACTTGTTTATTTTTAACATTTGTTGGATCAATTGTTTAGTGACTCATTTACAAGACAATATGGTTTGTTTGTTATTTGTTAGATAATAAGTTGCATCTTTTTGTATGATTAAGATCTCCGTGTTGTGGTTGTATGTCACTTTTGTTCTTTTGTTGAAGACCTTTGTGTTGTTAAGGTGCTTCATATTGTTGGCTATTGGTTAGAGATCAGTTAATGTTTGAAGATGCACTTATTATTATTTGATATTTTGTGATCTTGATAACTTTGAAGTTATATTTTCATGTGATTAAGGTCTCCGTCTCATGGTTATATGTCACACTTGTTGGCCCTTTGTTGAAGACCTTTGTATTAAGGTGCTTCATGTTGTTGGCTTTGGTTGAGATGAGTCAGTGTTGAAGATGCACTTATTGTTATCCTCATAACCTTGTGCTTGATACAAGTATTTGAAAATAATGCATAAAAAGAGTCATGCCTTGAGTATTGACTATTCATTTGGTATATTTTGATTATTTTGTGCTAGTGATAAGGACTGCATTGAAAGAATTCTTGTTTCTTTTGAGACATCTTATATGTTGAAAAAGATTTTTGAAAAATATTAAGTTGATTATAAATCTTTTCGTATATATTTAAAACTTATTTTGATAATCATGGTGGATTCTCTTATCCTTGGAATCTTAGATGTGATATTAGTTTATGTGTTTGGTTTATATGAATAAGAAAAGAGACTAGATTTTAATTGTATAAAGATACCATCTTTTCGTGCGAATTGTTCGACTACCCGAGCATTTGGGCAAGAGCGATTACAGGTCTGTGTGCATGAGGCACCGTATCATGAAAGTTGGTGTTTGATTGTCGTGGACAGTGGGCCTTGGGCATTGAGGAGGTCCAGAGGAATCATGTCCTCTTGGCCATTTGGATGAACCTTAATTATAGAAACTTAATTTATATACGTGTGTGTGTGTGAATGTGGTGACGTTAACTGCTTCTTAAACTCTGTATGTGTGGTGAAATTATGTGATGCCGTGCATGTTATTTGAACTTATGCATGCTTCTAGTGTGGTGTTATAGGAAAGTGGTGGTCGACCAACTGGACACATGTTATTGGTGCTCAATCAACATTATTTATCCGATTGACATATATAATTCCTTGTAAGGAAAGTTTTAAATGCCAAGAATCTTTTTTGAGAGTGATAGAAAAATTGATGGAATTGTTACACAAAATTAATGCATGCTTATTAAAATAGAGAGGTGCATCAGGTAATTTATGTAATAAAAAGATATCATTAAAGTTGAAATGTAAATATTATAGAGTAGCAATTTGGCCCGCTATGCTTTATGGTTTTGAGTGTTGGGCAGTTAATTATCAACATGTACAAAAGATGTTTGTGGCAGTAACGAAGATGGTGAGGAAGAGGAAGACTACAAAAGTGTTGAAAAGAAACAATAAAGAATGATTTAGCTTATATTGAGTTAACTGTTAGCATGGTACATGATGAAACTCTATGGAAACAAAGAATCCTTGTAACCGATCCCATCTAATATGGGAAAAGGCTTAGTTGTTATAGTTATTCCTGCTCAAGTAGTTTGAGGGAAACAAGAGCTGAAGTACAAGCAAATAATCTAGCTGCTTAGACGGTAGGTCCTCCTTAGTGACTAGGAAATTTTGAGATTTTATTTGTTCGGGACTTGTTGGTGGATCCAGCAACTAGGATAAATTTTTTAAGCAGATATTACTTTATTTATTTAAGTTGACAGACCTGTATGGATTAAGTTGATTTATTATTAATTATTTGTGTACACCTGGCTCATGATTGTTCATGTTCTCAATCACGCTCCACCAGGTCTGGTCACTTGGTATGAGGCTATTGGCAGCTTGTGGACCCCACCTCTTCCAAGGTTTGACTGATTGAATAGGTGGACTAGCTGTTCGACCATCCATAGGCTAGTTGAACTAGCCATTGCATGGTCCAAACGGCTAGTGCTAGTTGGACCATTGGGCTAATCTATCCCACCCCTCATTTCTTCCCTCTATAAATAGAAGCCAATCGCCCCTTGCAACTCTTGAATGGAAGCGGGCTGGATTCTTTTTGTCTTTGAGCGTGTTGATCACTTGAGCTCCTGTTTCGTGTTTTTGATCCCTGGAGGAGCTTAACACTTCTTGCTCATTTATTTACGTTCTCTCTCTCTCTCTCTCTCTCTCCCGTTTGTTATTATTTTCAACGTTTCTAGCTTTTCTTTAATTAGCTCATGTTCTATGTCTCAATGTGCAGGGCTCAAGTCTGACCTTGCTGTGACACCCTTTAATTGTTGTTTCAGTTCATCATGTTGCATGCTGTTTCACTCGGAAAACTTCAGTGTTTAGTTTCATGCTTTTTCTTTCAAGAATATAACATACAAAAGGGTAATTGCTACCAAATTAAGTATATGTATAATCCATCATTTGATTAAAACGGCTTGCAACATAGTGAATGAGAGGAGTCTAGTGAATGGATCTGAATAGTGCACTACCCTGTCTCACGTATTATGCCTCACTGCATGGGTTGCTGTTGTGCCTTACTATGCCATGCTGCAATTAAGAATGGTGATTAGGATCTAGTCAAGAATGTGGGAAGTAATTGGTGAATATACTTGGCACAAATCTCTGAAACAAAATGAAGCAATTGATGAATATATTTGGACACAATTCTCTGAAACAAAATAAACTTACACAGCAAGAAACACAATATCCTAAGTTTAGAACAATTTAAGGGATGCGTACTTACAAATTTAGTTCATTATTTCTATGGGTGCTCCAAGGTTACTTGTGTTTTTATTTTTCATGATCTGCTCATACTTTTGTTGGTAACTAGGATTCCATTCCAGCTTCTTTTCCATATATATAGCTCTTGTTAACTGGTTCTCTTGTTGTTTGCTATACAGGAATGCACAGTTTGCAGTTGTTGAAAATCCTGGTCTTTGGAACTGGACATTTACCTTAAAGGATGATCAAGGGAACGTGTTGGCTGAAATTGATCGTGACTGGAGAGGCATTGGCCTTGAGGTTCTCCCCCCTCTATCACTAATTTTTATCAGCTCATTATAGTCGTCACATGGTAGTGCGCCTCACGTTTATATCTTGTCTTTACTGGCGGAGGATTTTCACTAATTTGAAAAAAACATGTTCCTTTATATTAGTCAGATGACTATGGAGCTAACAGTGCTTGAAGTTCCTGGTATATGATATAAATGGTATTCTGGTCCCAAATGATAGCATTGATACAACAATATCATGTGCCCGATTTTATTCTCCTTAGGCTTCAAGAGAACTTTAGTGTCCTATTTAATGTTTAGGACAGGAAAAATCAAAATATCTTCAACACCCTCTTAGCATAGGTCAATCTTCGGTACCATTTTAATGATGTTTCAGTTGAGGTTAACACATGAGTAGAACTGAAAAGTTATATGCAGATCAGAAGCAAGATATGCAGGCTTTTCAGGTCAGTATGAGCTACAAAAGGATAATAAGGCTTTCTTCTAATTCTAAAATAAGGTTGAACGAAATCATCATATTATATTATGTAACCTGTGTTGGAGATCAAGTTAAATCTTGATTAATGAGTGTTACTATTCAGTCATATGTACATACATAGAGTAGTATGTAAGTTTGATTAATGTATACTGAGTTATATGTAATACGGATCCTGATTCATTAGGAACCGTGATCCATTAGTAACTTACTAGGAGTATTTAAGTCTTTCAAGTTAGATTAGTAATATAAAAGGGTCATTAGGGTTAGGATTATGGTTAACGTGAATAGAGGGTTGGCGGCTAGGGCAGGCCGAACAACCCCTTGTACTGCTTCATTTTGTATCCTGTTCTTTGGTGATTAATAAAGATGTTGATTGAAGCACAAAACCAATATGGTATCAGAGCCTAAACCTTCAAGGATCGACTGAAATGAAGAATGAAAAGTGAAATCAGATCGTGCACGGTGAAGACGCAGTTCAGAATTTTTTTAAGGTGTGTCTGTTCCTAATTTTTGAAGCTGAATATTCAGTTGTTTGCAGCCTAGTGACAGACTGCATATGCGTTAGTTTTAAGGGTGTTTTTTTGTTGAAAAAGTGGTGTAAGAGTGATTAAAGTTGGCGGCAGATTAGGCATTGCAACAGAATTTTTTTGTCGGCAGATTGGGCATTAAAGTTGGCGGCAGATTCTTCAGATTGGGCATTTCGACATAATATTTTTTGTGGTTTGAACCGTATTAATGCACCAAGTAATCAGTGGCATACTTGTGTGATAGAAAGTTGGAGTAATAGCTTGAGTTTTATGCACATACAAGAACGATCTAAAGTTTTTTACTTCGAGCAATTTTTTGAAGACACTTTATAAGAATGGAAAAAGCGAAGATGTTAGAGAGTAATGAATCTTCGTTAGACAAAAGTGAAGGATTTCAAATCACAAATTTGAAATTAAATGGGAAGAATTACCTACAATGGGCTAGATCGATTGAACTGGCTATTATGGCTAGGGGGCGATGGGATTATTTGACAGGTGACATGCCTTGACCCCCAAGTTTAGATCCTTCATATTCTCGATGGTGCCGAGAAAATGCACTAGTAAGTGCTTGGTTAATCCAATCCATGACTCCCTCCATTGGCAGCACTTTTATGTTTTTAGAAACTGCTAAGGATATCTGGCTTGCAGTTCAAGAAGCCTATACTCAAAAATATTACTAAGAAATATGATCTCATAGAAAAGATTCGAAAATGCAGACAAGAAGGACGGTCAATCAGTGAACATTATGCAGAGTTCAAAGGTCTGTGGGAAGAACTACAGCTGTATTCTAAGACTAAATGTCAGGTTTGCACTCTAGAGAGGAACGAGGAGTTTGAAGAGCGTAAAGTGTTTGATCTTCCATGGGAGATTTCCTTAGAATATGAAGCAGTAAAGAATAACATTCTCAGTAGAGAAGAACTTTCATCCTTGAGTATAGTATACTCACTTCTCCTTAGAGAAGAAGACAAAAAACTTCTAGAAAAAGATACCAAAATCAATTCAGAGACCTCAGCATTCGTCGGAAAAAATACTTATGTTCCTCCCTTCACTCGAGGAAGAGGAGGTTATGGTAGAGGCTGAGGTAGATCTAGACTGACATCTGTGGAAAACCTCAACATACCAAGGAAACATGCTGGGAGTTAGTTGGAAAACCTACTTATTTTTAGAATAGAAAAAACAGAGCATACTTCAGCAGTGATCATAATGAAAAACAAAAAACTGAGGACAATGCAACTTCTCTAGCTGATATGAAAAAGGAAATTGAATTATTAAAAGCACGTTTGACTGATCCGCAACAGCCTTCGTCGTCTTCTTATAGTGATTCACAAGCATCCATTGCCTATACATTCTCATTTCTGACTCAGGGTAATACAAATTCTTCTTATTCAAGGATATGGGTTATTGATTCTGGTGCTACAGATCACATGATCAGTCGAAGAGATTTCTTTGATAACTATGAACTGACACAGGCACAAATCAATATTAGACTGGCAGATGGGTCTCTTACTCCAATAGTGAGAAAATGAAGTATTGTTACATCTTTTGGCACATTAAAAAATGTTTTACATGTTCCCAACATATCAGTAAACCTATTATCTGTCTTTGTTAAGACTCATGATTTAAAATGTCGTATAATCTTTGATTCCACTGGATGTGTCTTTCAGGAATTCAAGACGGGGAAGATCTTTAGTCAGGGTAATGTGAGGAGAGGTCTCTACTTTTGCGAGGACAATAAAGGAGTTGCATTACAATCAACAATTATTACTGAGAGACAGAAGGAGGATATACCTTATTGGCACCAACGGCTAAGCCATTTACCATTTTCTAAAATAAAGATGTTATTACCTGAGTTTAGAGATTGTAACGAGTTGAACTTGAATTATGAAACTTGCCATCGTATTTCTTTTCCTTTAAATGCAGAAAGATCTTCCATTGATATTGTGTATTCCGATATTTGGGGCCCATGTTCGACAACTTCTATACAGGGATATAAGTACTTTGTGTCATTTATTGACGATTGAACTAGATTTACTATGGTCTACCTTATGAAAACTAAAGATGAAATGAGAGAAATTCTTAATGTATATTGTCAGTTCGTACAGACTTAATTTGAGAGTACTATTAAAATTTTTCGCAGTGATAATGGTGGAGAATTTATGTATCAATCGCTTCACTCGTATTTTCTACAGCATGGAATCTTACACCAGACCTCTTGTTCTTACTCTCCTCAACAAAATGGTGTGGTTGAAAGAAAGAATTGGCATATTTTAGAAGTTGCAATAACCCTCTTAATTGGATGCAACACACCAAAATATTATTGGGGTGAAGCAGTCTTAACATCAGTCTTTCTTATAAATCGTATGTCAAGCAGAGTTCTCAGCGGAAATACTCCATTTCATTTCTATGTCCTTCAAAAAAAAATTCCATTTATTACCAAGAATTTTTTGTTGTACATGCTTTATCCATATTCAGTCCATATTCATCAAGGTGCCAGAGATAAACTTGATGCAAGATCCATTAAGTTCATTTTCTTAGGATATTCTACTACTAAAAAGGGGTATAAGTTCTATGATCCTTCCAAACGAAAGTTTTATATTACAATGGATGTAACCTTTCACGAAGATATCATTTTATGAAATGTAGGAAGAACTTTCATCAAAAGTACAGTCTACTCAAGTGATCTCACTTCCTCCAACTGAAATTACATCTACTTATGAAAATGCAGGGGATAACCAAAGTCTTCCAGAAGAAAATGAATGACAGGTATATAATAGAGGAAGTCGAAGGATTGTTTTTCCACATCAGACTGTCATCTGCGATCAAAATTCCCAATGTGAATCAGACTCACCTCCTCTTTAGGTAACCTCTCACGATTCAGATATGGAAATGGATGATTTATCTATTGCGATTAGAAAAGGAAAACGTGCAGCTGCAAAATATGTTTTGGAAAAAATGGTATCATTCTCTAATTATCCTAGATAATATCAGTTGTTTGTGATGAATACAGAAAATACTTTTATACCAAGAACACATGAAGAAGCTAAAGTACATCCAGAATAAAAAGCCTCTATGGAAGAGAAAATTTCAACTTTAGTACGCAATCATACTTGGGAATTGACAGATCTACCATCAGAAAGGAAGACATTAGGATGCAAGTGGGTATGGAAGAGGAAATTTCAACTTTAGTACACAATCATACTTGAGAATTGATAGATCTACCATCATAAAGGAAGACATTAGGATGCAAGTGGGTATTCTCAGTAAAATATAAGGGTGATGAGAATATAGAAAGATATAAGGCAAGATTAGTTGCAAAAGGATATAGTCAGTCATACGGCATAGATTACACAAAGATATTTGCTCCAGTGGCCAAGATGAACACCATCAGAATCTTGTTAAGCTTGGCAATCAATAAATGATGGGGATTATGGCAACTGGACGTGAAGAATGCATTCTTTCAAGGTGATCTCAGGGAAGACATTTATATGGATTTACCACCAGGATACTTTAATGGGCAGGAACAAGAGAAAGTGTGCAAACTAAAGAAATCTATTTATGTGTTGAAACAATCTCCACAGGCATGGTTTGAGAAATTCAGTGATGGAATTAAGACTTTGGGTTTTTAAACAATGCATCAGCGATCATATACTATTCATTAAGCAAGGTCAGAAAAATATTATGTTACTGATATATGTTGATGATATCATTGATGATATCATTATTACAGGAGATGATACTGGAGGTATTAGTGAGTTAAAGAAAAGGCTCAATAGTTTATTTGACTTAAAAGATTTGGGAAGATTAAATTACTTCTTTGGTATAGAGGTGGTTCATAAAAATAATGCATTATTCTTAAGTAAAAGGAAATACATTCTAGACTTGTTGAAGGAAACAAAAATGGAAGACTGTCGTGTATGCTCAATTCCTATGGAGACTCCTAAGGAAGATGATAATAATGTAGAACCATACAAGGATATCAGAAGGTACCAAAAATTAGTGGAAAAGCTAATATATGTCACTATTACACATCCAGATATCAGTTTTGCTGTTGGCTATGTGAGCAGATGGATGCACGATCCTTCCAAACATCATATGAGTACAATTTTTCATATCATCAGATACTTGAAGTTTACACTAACTTATGGTTTGTTATACACTTTGAATTCATCCCTGGACTTAAAGATATATTCAGATGCTGATTGGGCAGGTTCAAAGACAGACAGAAAATCGGCCACTGGGTATGTGGTATGTTTAGGAGGAAACATTGTCTCATGGAAAAGCAAGAAACAATCAGTTGTATCCAGATCAAGTGCAGAAGCCGAATACCATGCAATTGCTTTGGGCATGTGTGAAGGAATATGGGTTTTATCACTCTTAGCAGAACTTGGCTTCAAAGTGGATACTCCGGTTACCTTTTATACTGATAGCAAAGCAGCTCTCCAAATTGCCTTAAATACTGATAGCAAGGCATTTTCAATTTGGTTCATGTATGCTCAGAAGGCCAATTGGCAATATTTTCACAAAACCTTCTTCAGTAGAAGGATTTTAGAAAGCTCTCCATCAGTTGAAAATTACAAATCTTCAAGATTCAACTTGAGGGGGCGTGCTGGAGATCAAGTTAAATCTTGATTAATGAGTGATACTATTTAGTCATATGTATATACATAGAGTAGTATGTAAGTTTGATTAATGTATACTGAGTTATATGTAATACGGATCTAGGAACCGTGATCCATTAGTAACTTACTAAGGGTATTTAAGTCTTTCAAGTTAGATTAGTAATATAAAAGGGTTATTAGGGTTAGGATTATGGTTAACGTGAATAGAGGGCTGGCGGCTAGGGCAGGCCGAACAGCCCCTTGTACTGCTTCATTTTGTATCCTGTTCTTTGGTAATTAATAAAGATGTTGATTGAAGCACAAAACCAACAACCTGCACATCCAAGATTAACTAGCTGCATCTTCAATTGATACTCATGACGTAGATAGAAGTATAGTGCAAATATAGAATCCATAGACTTGGTATTTGTATGTCTCCTCTACCAAAAAGAACAAGACATTTGAACTAGTCCATGTTAACCTGTACTTGGCATTTGGCAACTAAAGATGGTCTTATGTATATGTTTCATAAACTATATGGAAAGAATATAATGTTGGTTTGCATGCTCTTGTTACGAACTGTTTGCTTCCATGCGAATACATGTTTCTGTACTATTGAATCTGAATTTCTTTATGTTAACATGAGTGGCTTTCAAAGTTACTGAAACGGGCAGAAGATCTTCAAAAATGATTTGCTGATGGCATGTGGAGATAGGCAGTTGCTTCCTAAGACCAAAAGCTGCTTACACTTTTCATTTTAAAAAATTGCACATATCCTTTGCTATCCAAGTGCTTGTCTTTTTCTTTTATCTCGAAGGAAGATTTAACAGACTCCCTCATGGGATATCATGATTGTTTTGATTTCTTTTCAGTTCGTCACATTTAGTGTTGCTTGGCTGCAAGCACCACACTTGTTTCATACTCTGCTGCATATAGCTTTGTTCCACGGAATACAACCATACTTACATACTACATACATACATACATAAATATACACATGTATGGTCTATGTATGTATATATGTTTCTACACGCATATATGTTTCGACACGCACACATCTTGTAGTAAGTATTTGACATTCATTGGGTGAATGATTCTTATATATTCTTTGAAGTATAGGTCTGAAACGCTGACATGTATGGTTTGCAACTCTTTACTGATGCAGGTCAATATGTGATAAGATTTGGACATTCTGATCCCAACGTCAGGTCAGGTCCAGTTTCTCAGGTAACCATAGCAATGAGTTTTAGAAAAAGAGAGAAACCAGTTATGGGAAAGCAAACTAATTATTTAATATGATATGGATTACTCAGATTCATGAGTTAGAAATTGCTCCCCCGCTGACTCTATCAGAAAGAGCTGTTGCAGTTGCTTTGGCTGTATCATTGGACAACGATTACTTCTCTAGGCATGGGAACTGGTAATTTTGCTTCTTGCTCCTTTATTTTTGACAAGTTCCTTATGGCTAGTTGACCAGGCCTTCACTATACTGGATGCTCCTGTAAGCTATGATCCAACAGTTTCAGAAGGGTCAGATCATGTTCTACGTCAAGTACTGAACAATAAATAGCATTCACTCCAAAACTTGGTTTAGAACCAGCTTTTTAGCCATGCCATGGCAAAAAGTCCAAATATGAATATATATGGGATTATGTAGCTTAGAAGTTGTATGAGATGGGTCCAAAGTGTAAAATTTGCAAGAAATGTGGTTTTCAAGTGATTGTCTTCTCTTTCTTTAGTTGTACCGTGTATAGTTCTCAGACTTGCACTAGCAGTTGTAACAAATGATTCTAAGATCAGGTATCTGCTCTGTTTATTTTCAGGGGAGTGCCATTTATTGCTATGGATGGAGGTGAATAGCTATATTTCCTCTTCAACTGGTCTGTGGGTGGAGGTTGTCAGATTGGCATATTGAGATGAGCTATCATGAATTGGTGGGACGAGAGAGCCTCACATAATCTGGTGCCATTCGTTGGTTACTGGCTGCCTTTTCTGCTTTGCATTTTGAGGACTCCGACTTGCATGTGGAACTTGTCGTCATGGTCTTGCATTTTGTACAGTACATTTTAGGTGCTTTTCGGGCATGTCTTTTGTTCCTTGTGATATAGCTATGCTATCTGAAGGTTAGAAAACATACAAGGCAATTTTGTTGATGATCACAAAGTTCAAGTTGAGAAATTTTTTTCCATTTCCGGAACATTGTTGTTGTCCATATATTGCAGGTTTTCAGGATTACCCTAAAAATGAGGGTACTTTTGATATCATGTGGTAGCTTTTTGAGGTGAAATATCTCTTGTTTTGAAGGAAACGAAAAGGTAATTTTCCATTGTACCATCCGACAACTCTAGCGAAGAAACCGACCGTAGAGCTTTTGCACTTTATTGCAATGTAGTAAAAGCTTGCATGATGTGTTTCTTTTCTAAGAAAAGCCGTACGAATGTGCTTGGATGTCGAAAGATGTAGTAATTCATTAATTACCCTTTGATTTTGTTATAGTGAGAGGCCAAAATCTCACACGCATGCCCCCCCCAGCCTTCATGTTGCTATGTATATATTGATTAGATTCTTGACGCGGAAATCCCAAGACAGTCGTGTTTTAGTTTCTTGTGAACTTCGAGAGTCGATTTTGAGTCTGTGGATGCAAGCGCCTTCCTTTATGCCGCAAACATGTGCGCACATATGCCAATGGTTGATTCCGGAACACTTGGCACCATACTGCTTTTCTGGTCTATGAAGTTATGACGATAAATAAGATGGCTAAATTTGAATTTTACAGGGCAGTTTAAATCTCTTAAACCTGCTTATAGTTGCTAAAATGAAAACTGTAAAATCGCTTCTGATAATTCACCTGAGAAAATTTTATCTACTGAAAACGTGCCTCAAGTTTGTATTTACAAAGTAATTTGAGGCTCTTATAATTAATGGGTGAAAAATGCGTTATCAGTTGATGCAGAGTTCATGCAGCTTTTAACGATGAAGATCTTTAGTTGAAAAAAAGCATTATTGCTTCAGAAGCTTAGCCTGAAATTCATTCTGCAAGGGGTTCAAGTCTGCCAGACAGAAACTTAATGGAAAGTCTCATTAAGTTAATAATCGAATCTAAAGGAAGCTATTTTGCTTGTTGTTTGACAAGAGCAACTGAAGAAAAACAAATATAAAACTCGACAACACATTTTAAAAATGTTTCTCACATACACAAACTAGAATGCTATATTTTGCCTATCGAAAAGTTTCTCATTTAGTTAACAATAGAATAATCTAAAGGCATTTTTAAATTCATTATCAAGTTTCATATTTGCTCTTGTTAAACAAGAAGCAAAACAGGCCAATGTTTCTCACACCTGCTTGTTGTTTAACAAAGAGCAACTGAACAAGAGCAAATATAAAACTCGATAATGCATTTTAAAAATGTCTCTCACAC
Source organism: Brasenia schreberi (assembly GCA_036023115.1). Taxonomy (NCBI): domain Eukaryota; kingdom Viridiplantae; phylum Streptophyta; class Magnoliopsida; order Nymphaeales; family Cabombaceae; genus Brasenia; species Brasenia schreberi. The sequence goes on along the minus strand of JAYKKT010000074.1, from coordinate 11,378,855 downwards.
ACACAGATGCATGCATGCATGTCCCCACTTCGCACTTAAGTAACTTTGCAATATTCATCTACTTTGATGATTCTGCCGGCAGCGCAATATTCATCTATTTTCATAAAAAAAATTACACCTGACTTCCATAAAAAAAGAAAAGAAAGGTTAACACTTTCATGGAAGAAGAGGGTCCAATTGAGCTTTTCTCTCCAAACTGCAATGGGATAAATGTCCCTCCAACAGCATGAGTGCAGATGGATTCATATTTATGTCGCAGCACCACGCAGAACCAATCCATGCAACAATGCATGTCTCCCTCTCCTGACAGATGTAATGCCAACCTTCACCAATTCCAAACTGCCATCAGCGAATGAGAAATCAGCGCACATGTCAACCATTTTATACCCAAAAGCTAGCGAAAGAGAGTAACACATTTTAAAAATGTTTCACACACAAAAACTAGAGCAACTGAAGAAAAGCAAATATAAAATTCGATAACACATTTTAAAAATGTTTCTCACACACACAAACTAGAATGCTATATTTTGCCTATTGAAAAGTTTCTCATTTAGTTAACAATAGAATCTAAGGCATTTTTAAATTCATTGTCAAGTTTCATATTTGCTCTTCTTGTTAAACAAGAAGCGAAACAGGTTAATGTTTCTCACACCTGCTTGTTGTTTAACAAAGAGCAACTGAACAAGAGCAAATATAAAATTCGATAATGTATTTTAAAAATGTTTCTCTCTCTCACACACACAGAGCATGCATGTGCCCCACTTCGCAGTTAAGTAACTTTGCAATATTCATCTACTTCGCTGATTCTGTCAGCAGTGCAATGTTCATCTATTTTCATAAAAAAAATACACCTGCCTTCCATAAAAAAAGAAAAAAAGATTAACATTTCCATGGAAGAAGAGGGTCCAATTGAGCTTTTCTCTGCAAAGTGCAATGGAATAAATGTCCAGGCTTGAAAATTCGTATTAATTAGAAATATTTATCCAGGGGAGATGCCAAGCTTGTATTAATTATATACAAACATTTTTGTATTAATTAGATGCACCACACAGGATCTAGATATTTATCCAGCAAAAGCAAACTCGTATTAATTAGAAATATGCCTCATTCATTTGAAATTTTGTTGCAGAGGTAATATCTAAAATAAGATAAGAAACACGGGAGATGCCAAGCTTGAAAATTTGTTTCATATTCTCTTTTTTATTCATCTACTTAGCTGATTCTGTCAACAGTGCAATGTTCATCTATTTTCATAAAAAAAATACACCTGCCTTCCATAAAAAAAGAAAAAAAGATTAACATTTCCATCCAATTGAGCTTTTCTCTGCAAAGTGCAATGGAATAAATGTCCAGGCTTGAAAATTCGTATTAATTAGAAATATTTATCCAGGGGAGATGCCAAGCTTGTATTAATTATATACAAACATTTTTATATTAATTAGATGCACACACAGGATCTAGATATTTATCCAGAAAAAGCAAACTCGTATTAATTAGAAATATGCCTCATTCATTTGAAATTTTGTTGCAGAGGTAATATCTAAAATAAGATAAGAAACACAGGCTTGAAATACTTAGCTGATTCTGTCAGCAGTGCAATGTTCATCTATTTTCATAAAAAAAATGCACCTGCCTTCCATAAAAAAAGAAAAAAAGATTAACATTTCCATGGAAGAAGAGGGTCCAATTGAGCTTTTCTCTGCAAAGTGCAATGGAATAAATGTCCAGGCTTGAAAATTCGTATTAATTAGAAATATTTATCCAGGGGAGATGCCAAGCTTGTATTAATTATATACAAGCATTTTTATATTAATTAGATGCACACACAGGATCTAGATATTTATCCAGCAGCAAACTCGTATTAATTAGAAATATGCCTCATTCATTTGAAATTTTGTTGCAGAGGTAATATCTAAAATAAGATAAGAAACACAAGGGAGATGCCAAGCTTGAAAATTTGTTTCATATTCTCTTTTTTATTCAAAAAGACAGTATGGAACGAGAATCTAACAAAAAGTAGATTCTTATAAAGTGATTTTTTACTAAACTTTAATATCAGCAAGTTTGAAAAGTATACAACAGCTATCTGCAACAACATTTTTGTCATACTAGATAGGATATGCTACATGGATTTTTTTTGTTTCCATAGAGCTCAATCATATGCTGTGTTAGATCATTCTTTACGGTTTCTTTTCAACACTTTTTGTAGTCTTCCTCTTTTAACATTTTCACAACAAATGAAAAATATTTATGTTTGTAGCCTGTACCGATTCATGACAATCAAATTCATGACAATGGCTACACAAATGTAGATGTGCCTCCATCAACATGAGTGCAGAGACTGATTTATGCTGCATTACCACGCCAAACCAGTTCATGCAACAATCTAGTCCCTCTAAACAGATGAGATGCCAACCCTTCACCAATTCCAAACAGCTATCAGCGATGAGAAATCAATACATGTCAACCATTTTGTATTGAAAAGCTAGCGAAAGAGAGTATGGAACAGAAATCCAGCGAAAGCAGACTCTTATTAATGGGAGACTTACCTCATTGACTCGAAATTTTGTTGAAGACGTAATATCTAAAATATGACAAGAAACAGACGAACTTATCCTTAAGATCAAGGGCAGCAATATATGCCCCCCTTGACAGATGAGACGCCAACCTTCACCAATTCCAAACAGCTATCAGCGATAAGAAATCAATACATCTCAACCATTTTGTATTGGAAAGCTAGAGAAAGAGTATGGAACACAAATCCAGCAAAAACAGACTCTTATTAATCAGAGACTTACCTCATTGACTTGAAATTTTGTTGCAGGCGTAATATCTAAAATATGACAAGAAACATAGATGAACTTACCCTTAAGATCAAGGGGCAACACCCAATTATCTTTTCTGAACAAAGCGCAATGGTGTTAAAAAAGCCATCAAAGACCACAACTACTATGATGAAAAAACAACTAACATGATCTGCAATTACGCCAAAAAATTGCTAAACGATAAATACAAACAAATCTTACTAGCAATACGTAAATTGGCTGTAATTTTTCCAAATGAAGGATGACATAAGGAAAAGCTTTACCTGGAAGGCCAATAACTTAGCTGAAAACAACATCCTGAAAATTCACATGATTAACTTCCTGCAGGACAAAACTTATACCCATCACCTTATGATGTTGATATTTGCAAAGGGTGCATTTGGTTTACTGACGGGCTTCTTCTTCTCTTCAGGATCTCCGAATACGTTCCACAACCGCAAAGTTTCATCCTCCCCTCCAGCAGCAGATGCTACAGTGCACCCATCAGGACTCTGAAAACGTCATAAATCGTAAGTTCTGATATGGTAAGCCTACAAGATTTCCAGTACATCTCATATGTATTTACTGACAAAAGCTAACCTGAGCCATGAATAGAACTCTCGAAGTATGGCCTGTTAGTTCTGCCATTTTAAACATGGATGGGTACTTCCACAATATCAACTGGTTCTGTGAAAACCCATGAGAGCTAAGCAGCTCTCTTTCTGTTCTACTCCAAAGAAGCGCACATACTTGAGAACCGGTATCCACCGAATTCAGGCAGGATCCAGTGTGGGTATTCCAGAACTTGATACAACGGTCGCCGGAGCCCCCCCCTGATGCTAGCAGATTTCCCTGGAATGGGCACCAAGACAACGCTTTAACCGCCGCCGAATGATCTTCAAGCTTGTGCAACCACTGAGTTCTAGCATCCGGGTTCGCTGCCATAGCCTGATCCCATATAAACAGAAGGTTGTCGTTTCCCCCACTTGCTAACTGCTGGCCTGAGCTTGACCATTTAAGTCCACAAACTTCTTGCTCATGGCCTCTATATTCTTCTACTATATGAGATCGAATTCGTACATCGTTGTTAAATATAAAAGCATCTCTCCCTCCAGTGGTCAGAATATGTGAGTTCCAGGACAGAGAGCTGACTCTTGATTGGTGACCAGCTCGGAGAGTTCTCAACTGTGGAAGACATGAATAAGAATACATGAGATCGGTACTGAGTACTGCTAAAAAGAAAAGAAACTAATAATGTCCTAGATTCATTGAAGACTTTCTTAAACTTGAAAATCATCTCTAAACCTAGATCCTAAGCCAATACCTAGTATAGCCGACCAACAAAGCTAAATGTCTTGCAGATGAATTTGATCATATTGGAACAACTTGGAGAGAGGGGGAATAAGGTAAATTTATCGAAGGAATTTTCGGGCTAATGCATATCATAAAACTCTAACACGTCATAGTAAATAAAGCAATGAGCTTTAATGAGGAGAATGTGATTCCAGTAACCACAAAACCATTTGGAGATAAAGGAAATAGCGCATTCAAGCTAGAGGCGAACCTGCTGACAAGCCTCTGCATCCCACAATTGAACCGCTGAACTGTTCAAACCAACTGCAATGCTCCTGCCATCAGGAGCCCAACTGATGCTTGTAATTGGGCCATTCTCCTCATCTACAGACATCATCTCGGAAGCACTCCCCACAGATGCATTCCAGAGAAAGACAGAACGGCCGAGAGCAATAGCCAATATGTTGGTGCAACCCCAATCGAGCAGATTCAAATAGTAGTCATCCTCGAGCTCAGGCGCGTCCAGAGTTCTGTCTGCAGACTGATCAATCAAAGAGACTATAAGCAATAGGCAATTTATCCAATCAATAAGATTCTAAGATTTTCACTTCGGCGAAAAGAGTGGTTTTGCCATGGAAGAACATTAACCTGAGGGATGTATCGCCGACGCTTGGTGGGCTTGGAACGGTGTGGGGACGAGCAAACTTCCTGTAGAACATTCTGTATGGGTTCAGGAGGTTTGCTTTTGAATTCAAGGATCCGGGTTTTGTTCTTGAGGCATACTTCTGCGAGGCGTTTCCGATATGCCTCTTTGGATGGAGAATTAACGGCTGCTGGCTTCTCTTTTTTTGAATCTACCATCAGATATTGAGCAATGTCGAAATCCATTGCTGCTCTATTTGGAATAAATCTGTCATACTGGAAATAGAAAACGATTCTCAAGATTTGAAACTCGAACTGGTAGAACCAAGTAATGTCGAAAAGACGGACCCAAAAAAAACTGAATATCGAGGGAGCCATGAAAAAATATGAAAACAAGACGAATTCAGGAAAATAATCCAAGCCTTTTCAAAAGCATGTACACAATACCAATAACAGACAAATCGTCAATGCGAAACCGAAGGATCTTTGGAAGAAAACGAAGAAAGTTGGCATCAACACATTGGGAAGAGTTCAAAACCCCGTGACATATTTTTACCGAAGCGACGAAACAATATGAAAACAAAATGAATTAAGGAAAACCATCTAAATCTTCTTGAAAAAATGATACGAACAGAAGGAACAAACGAGATCTTGGAGAATCCGCTTCTCAAGACCAAGAGTTGGAAGAAAGGGGAAACTGTACGTGTATCCGCGGAGGCGGGTTCCTGTGGAGATTCCGTTCCTGAAGGAGAGGTCTTTGGCGATTCTTAGAATATGGTGAGGGCTGCAATGGGGTTTCCATGCGTTTTCTCACCAAGTGCACGTACTGAAACCAACAGCAAAGTCGAGAAACAGTAAATGTATCAGAAGAAAATGAACGTAAACACGAGTATCAAATGCTGAACACAAGAATGGTAGGAAGTTGGCAATGGTGGCTCTATCTTTAGGCTTGAGAGAGAGAGAGAGAGAGAGAGAGAGAGAGAGAGAGAGAGAGAGAAATGAACTGATAAGCTGTTCTTCCAACGGCTCCGGATCGTCTTCTGTAGAAAATGGAAAGCGACCGTTGGGGAATATTGAGAAAGTTTCACAATTTCAACAAGTTAGTTTTTTTCAGGAATAAAAGAAAATCCTCCAAATAGTTACTAAATGTTTTGTGATCCTTTTGCTTTGGTATGTAGCAATTAACGTTAAAACCTTCTTTTGCCCAAATATTGACAGTATCCTTTTCAAAACTAGTTTAGTTCTTCAAAAGCAAAACGAAAACCTTTTTCTTATATCTACATAACAAGACTTTTTTCCTGAATTTCTCGACGGACTGATAAGCAGTCAACCTTTTTCTATGTGTAATGGTCAACATACTGATCTGAGGACAAAAAAAAGGTGGCCATGATAATTAAATAATTGTTTGAAAAGATCTTCAGTTAATTTTCTATTTATGTTAATTACATTTTAGCATAATATGTTGTCTAACAATAGCAACCAAAATTAGTATATCTTGCATTTATTAGTCAAAAGATTAAAGTTGAAAATTCGATTAAAGCTAATAATTAATTGATATTAACTAAATTTTAATTTAATATTTTTAATAATATTAACTCGGACTATTCTGCTTTGTACTTAATTGATCTGAAGTTACAGATATTACCTAATAAGTATGTTCCGATTAATTGACCATAAATTATTTAATTTAATATTTATTTTATAACATTCACTAAACGTACTCTATTTCATATTTATTGATTAACTAATGTGTTAAACTAAAATAAATATTTTTTAACTTGGCGTGTGGTTTTGTGACATAGCCAAGTTATATAATGCAGTGTTTTAGCGATTTATGTATCTAATTTGTTTACAGGGTGGCGGCAAATTTCTATTGATCATGTATGGGTTCTTTTAAAGGTTAATGGTAGGCTTGATCATAAAAAAATTCGCAACACAAACACAACTACTCGACACGACTACATTTGCTATCCGTCCAAGGTAAAATGAAAGAAACTGTTTATCTGTTTCTGCAACAAGACAACTCAAAACATGAAATTGCGCAGATAGATAATTAGGAAACTCTCGTCCAGTATTCTACTCTCTCTCTCTCTCACATATCTGAAACTTACCATCTAGTTACTTGCCAAAATGTGCTTCCTAAGAAATCGCACTAATGAAGGAAGGAATGCTCTCCATTTAAGGCTCCCAAGTAAGTGATCAGATGGTTAAAAGACATACGAAGTGTGCGCAACACAAAACTCGTGTTTGCAGCAGAAGAGTGGTGATCATGGAGGAGTGTCGTATCGCAGCCAAACAAAAGAAAGCCAGGTATAGTAAGTTTTCAGTCTCTTCTCAGAGTAATTAATTCACCCAAAGCCATGCTAGCTTATTTCTAAGACGTAATTGTTTTCTGTTGCTGGTTCTCTCCTATTTTTTTTCTGTGAAAAGAGTTCGGTTATTTGCTAATCAACGTAGATGGCAGAAAACGATGGAATTTTGTTTATTATCTCTATCGATGTGGTAAAAAAAACGTATCTTCGTGCACGCGCACATACACTTAATATGGATTGCATGCGTTAATTTTGTATTTTGTCTTTTTCATGACATGTGTAGATACTTGCACGGCCCTGTTGACGAGGATCAAGGCTTCCTATTTGAGAAGGTTATGACAAAAACACGTCTCGGCACCACCAAAGGCTCATCATACCTAAAGCTGCAGTATCCTTCTTCCCAAGCCCTCGATCCATGGTTCGACTTGTGGTTCCTCTTATGGGTACACGTTTGGAAGGAAGGAAAGATTCATGTAATAAAAGGATGGCACAGCTTTGCCTCGAAGTTGGGCACGTGGTTCGATTCTTCCGTAGCAACAACAGCTTTGAATTCACCGTTGTATTGATCAAACAGAACCCGAGGCCTGGATTACTTCTTGTCTTCACCGATGGCCATCAGGCTGTTTGGAAAGTGGATTGAATAAGAAACAGCATGAGATGAGGGTGGGCGAGATGGAAGAGAACACAAGGCACGTAGGAAAGGGAACTCTTGGTAGCTCTTGTTCTTGATGTATATGAAAGTAAGTCTTGTTTTGCATTACAGGAGTTCGGGGTCAAACTCAGGTGCAGAGGGTGACAATTACTGTGATACTTTTCTTATCTTGGGCCTAGCCGCAGGCAACCATGGCTCAGGATTCAATGCAGATGAGCCGTCAAGCTCCATTTCTGCATCTATTAATTCATCAACTCTCTAGTTTCAGAAGTCTGTGGAAGTGAAAATGGTCAACTTCAGTTGTCATGCACCAGATACAAGTTTCTCGTGGGACCCTTCCTAATCGGATAGCAACGGCGATCAAACAAAATGCATGTGTCATTCATATTAATGGTTTCTGATCCACCATCTGCTATTTCGGATCAGAAATTATGTTTCAAGCAGATGAAACAATCTTGCCCTTCGATTCTTTGACGATATTTGCCTCATTGTTGGCGTTCTGATCCACCATATGCTTTTTTGCACCAGAAATGATGTTTCAAGCACATGAAACAGCCTTGCCCTTCAATTCTGCAAAGATATTGTTGTAACTATTGACGTTTGATTTTTGTCCATTTGTCTTAGATAAAGGAGGAGGGTTTGAGTTATCGGATTTTATAACATGAATTACACAAATTATGACCATTATTTTGGGACGTACCAGCCTACAAAGTTAGTCCCGCTACATTGCGCTCCAAAGCTCAAATGCAGGGATAAGTAACCAAGGCCAATACATTTTCAACCGGATGTAGTGAATCAATTTTAGAGAGGGTTCCTACATCATGAACGGGTGTGGGTAAAAAAGTTAGTTCCGCTACATTGCCGCTCGAATATGGTGAATAATTTACAGAGAGGGTTTTGACATTTTGAATATGGACGGATGAGGGGGTAAGGAAGCTAGTCCTAGATAATAAGATGCGTATTTGTTCTTCAAATATCGGAACATTATTCTTTTAAGATAATGGAGGTGGTAGATACTATGATTTAGAGAAAGATTCATATTCTATGTTTACAAGAGACAAAATGGGTTGGAGAAAAAACAAAGGAGATAGATGATAGATGTTTTAAATTATGATACTTAGGTAAGAAAAAGGCTCGAGACAGAGTTGGTATTATCATAAATAAAGATTTAAAGGATAGTGTAGTAGACATACAACGATATGGTGACCGAATCATGACGTTGAAATTAGTGTTAGTAGCAGAGGTTTTGAATATAGGTTGTGCTTACACACCTCAAATAGGCCTAGAAGATAGTATAAAGACAACTTTTTGAAAAGAGTTAGATAAGGTGATTCAAAGGATTCTACAAAGGGAGATGATTTATTTAGGAGGATACTTAAATGGGCATGTTGGTAAAGAGGCATTAGGATATCAAGGTATTCATGAAAACTTTGGTTTTGGGGATATAAATGAGGAAGGTAGGGAGATTTTAAATTTTGCTATGGCATTTGATCCCTTCATAGTCAACAAAATCTTCAAAAAACGAGATGAACATTTAATTACTTATAAGAGTGGCTTATCACAAACACAAATTGATTACTTCAATTGTAGAAAAAAGATAGAGCGTGTTGTAAAGATTGTAAGGTAATTCAAGGAGAAAGTTTAACCACCCAACATCGACTTTTAGTTATGGATTTACAAATAAAAAATGGACAAAGAAGAAAAGAGTGCATCGAGCTATTCAAACTAAATGGTGAAAACTCAAAAGTGAGAAAGAAGATATATTTAAACAGAAAGTCCTTCAAGGAGATGCTTGGAATTATGTTGGTATACCTTATGATATATGGAACAATATGGCTATACATATGAGGAAAGTGACGAAAGATGTGTTAGGTGAATCTAAGGGAGGTGTATCGGCACAAAAAGAAGCTTGGTGGTGGAGTGAAGTAGTGTAAAATAAAATCAAGGCAAAGAGGGCATGTTACAAATTATATTATGATAAGAAAACTAGTGAAACTTTAGAGGCGTATAAGAAAGGAAAGAAGGAAGCGAAAAAGGCTGTCAGTGAAGCAAAAGCTTGAATTTGGGAGGATTTATATAAAAAACTCAACTCAAAAGAGGGTAAAAGAGATATTTTTAGGATAGCTAGGGCTAGAGATAAGAAAACTAAAGATCTTAATTCTGTGAGATGCATCAAAGACGATGATGAAAAAATTCTAGTGGCAAATGATGATATAAGAAATAGATGAAAAAATTATTTTATAAGCTTTTTAATGAAAATATTAGTATTAGCTTAGGAGAGTTAGCCAAATCAGAAAAGTATATAAACTAGAATTTCTACCAACGTATTTAAAAGAATGAAGTCAAAGAGGCTCTTAAACATATGAAGGGTGGTAAATCGAAAGGACCAAACAATATTCCTATAGAAGTTTGGAAAATACTAGGAGAAATAGGAATCACTTGGCTCATAAGACTATTTAATGAAATATGGAGAAACTGAAAGATGTCAGAGGAATGGAGAGCGAGTACACTTATACCCATATATAAGAACAAGGGAGACATTCACAATTATGTGAATTATCGAGGTATCAAGTTAATGAGTCATATTATGAAATTATGAGAAAGAATTACCGAACGTAGGTTAAGACAAGTATCAAGTATAAAAGAGAACCAATTTGTATTCATGCCAGACAGATTTATTGTTGAAGCGATTTACCTTTTGAGACGTCTTATAGAATATTTTAGAGTAAAAAAGAAAAACCTTCACATGATATTTATTGATGTAGAAAAAGCTTACGATAGGGTACCGAGAGAGGTTCTTTGGAGAACCTTGGAAAAAAAGGTATCCCATTGACATACATTAACCCTATAAGAGACATGTACGATGGTGCAAAAACATGTGTGAGGACTCATGAAGGAATGACAGACTCCTTTGAAGTTAATATTGGGTTACATCAAGAATCAACTTTAAGTCCATACTTATTTATAATGGTGATTGATGAGTTAACAAAACATATTCAAGATGAAGTACCTTGGTATATGTTATTTGCATATGACATTGTGTTAGTGGAGGAGTCTAAGGAAAAAGTTAATAGAAAATTGGAACTATGGAGAGAAACATTAAAAAGCAAAGACCTCCGACTTAATAGAACAAAGACATAATATATGAAATGTAAGTTTGATAATTTGGTTACTTCAGAAGACATAGAAATTAAAATTGGCACATATTGCATCCACAAAAAGAAAGTTTTAAATACATAAGGTCAATTTTTGAGAGTGATGGAAGAATTGATAGAGATGTTAGGCATAGAATTAATGGTGGTTGGTTAAAATGGAGAGGAGCATCAAGTATTCTTTGTGATAAGAAAATATCATTAAAGTTAAAAGGTAAATATTATAGAGCAATAATTAGACCTGTCATATTTTATGGTTATGAGTGTTGGGCAGTTAATCATCAACATATACAAAAGATGTCTATGACAAAAATGAAGATGTTGAGATGGATGAATGATCATACAAGAAAGACCGTATACATAATGAGGTTATTAGAAACAAATTAGGAGTGACACCAATAGAGTATAAAATAAGAGAATATCATTTAAGATGGTTTGGACATATAGAAAGAAGATCAAAAGAAGAACCTCTAAGAAGGTATGAAAAACTAAATTTGGAAAGTATTAAAAGAGGTAGAGGACGACCACAAAAGTGTTGGAAAGAAACAATAAAGAATGATCTAGCTTATTGTAAGTTATCTGCTAACATGACACATGATAGGGCTATGTGGAAACAAAGAATCCATGTAGCCAACCCCGTCTAGTATGGGAAAAGGCTTAGTTGTTGTTGTTGTTGTTGTCACGAATATGTATTTGCTTCACTTTCAACATCAAAGAAAGTTCTTTTTGCCCAATTCAACACAAAAAACAATTTCCAGTTTCTATGTTAAAAACTCATCATCTTGACATTCCAGTACCAGCCTGATTCATTAGTGTTGTTATAATATTCGATGGAGGTTCAATCTTGAAAGAAAAGCCCATGATGCATACAGGTCTGGTCTTCTAGGTGTTCTTTCATTCTCTCCTAATCTGACACGATATGCATATGAAATACAAAGAAGAAAAACTACTTTAAAACTCCAAAATACCATGCAGAGATCACCTCTGCTATGTCGAGAATGCCTGAATTATTATATACAATTATATTATATTACTTAATTAATGTTGTGAATGGTTTGCCTAAAAAAACGTTGTGCTTGTAATTGGCATACATTTGGTAAAACCACCGATAAGATCCATGTTCTGGGTGAAGTCCAAACTTGTACCTGAGCTTAAAGTGGTGAGAGCAGAAAAGCAAATCAACAACAAGCATCACCCTTGCTTCCCGCCTCTATTACTTAATTAATGTCTTAGCTGCTATTTTTTTTCCTCGGCGATCTGTTGGGGCAAAATTTGTCCACCCATGATAATGGGAAGGTCACTCCTTCAAATGTATTGGGCAACATTTTCTCCACATCACGGTTCAGTGCCATAACTGTTAAGATTTCACACCACAAGCAGATAACGTCTACAGAAAAAGGATGTTTACCAAGAGATGATACAGCAGATTACAGCACATATCCCCTTACAACCAGATGGAAGCGGATGCTTCTGACAACAGATGCAACCAGCAGATATACTAAGGATTAATTGGACTATCATGAGAGAAACAGCTGCTGCCAAACCAATCCCTAAGGCTGGGCTCCTTGGATATATACAGGTCCAATCCTCAGTCAATATAACATCATCAAGCTGCAGGTTAAATGGAAGATCCAATTAAAAGCAGCTCAAAAAATATACCGAGATTGGGCTAAAGATAGCTTGTGCAGATTCAAGATGCTGTTCACAAGCATCATTACAATAATAAAAGTAATTTTAATCCAATCTTGGGTCCATATAGAAAGACATGCCATTAGCTTCAAGGAGCAAATTGACTGCTTTGGAATTTGCAGTTTTGTTTTTAAAGCCGACTAAGATCTCATGTTTGACTAAATTTCAAGATAATAAGAGAAATGCCTCCACTTGGGTACACTATCTCTTCTCTAACCGTGTTGCTCTTCCTTAAACAGAAGGGTCTCTTGAAATCGATCGAACTCAACTGGTATGAGATGCTACACCTTATCCTTTTTCTTAATATCTGCTCAAATTCTCGGCGACTTTCCAATATAATTTGTTACAATATTATTTAAGTCGACTTTCCCCTTCAAATTGTATATATCGAATTTGTCCTTTATTTAGACTCTGCTCAATAAAAAAATGAGAAATGTGGAGATTTTGAATTGAATATCTTGCCAGGTGCGCTACAACTCAAGCACGTAGTTATCAAAATGCATTATTTATTAGCATTGAATTATAACGGTTGAAGATAGACAATTGAAAAATGAACAAGCAAAAAAAGGGCAACTACTTGCATAAGTTCGAGGTCATGAATGAGTTTACTGCCCAGGACATGCATATTTGCATGGCTTTAGCATCCTCGTTGCATCAAATAAAAACGCAAATAACTTAAATAATTACTAATTTTATAGTAGAAAATAAGAAAGCTTTATTTAAAGTATGACGTGATTAGAAAGTGTTTTTAATTTTTTACTTCTCCTAGTTTAATCGAACAAAGAGACCAACCCAACAAACTGAACTTGACCTGTTCATGTCATTTAAGAAGAGCCTTGGACACACGAAAACAAGTAGTGGGCTGCATATGTCAAATACGAGAAATAGGACTCTCGTATTTTTAAGTTTAAAACAATTTTTTTTGTTAAAAGTAAAGCTCCTTGACCCACTGATACCTATTTAACTAACTGGATTAACTAGTTTCCTAACATGCATACACATGAATACCATAGACACACGTCTTTAAAATTATGTACAAGACAATTTATACATGTCTTGTCTCGCCCCACTTGTACAAGTTGAAGTCTCTCTCTCTCTCTCTCTCTCTCTCTCTCATCCCCTTCAGTTTCGAACACCCAAAGAAAAGTGATTTGTCGGAATAGCATTCCCCGGTGAAGTTCTCAGACATGGTCTCTGAAGCCCTAAAGAACCGCACGATCACCTGATTGCAGCCTATTGGATGGTCGGCCCAAAATCCCATGGCATTGCCCGAAGTAGCGCCATCATCACTCATACCAAAACATGCTGTATGCCCGGTGTCGAATCCCCGGTAATCCGGTACAAGGGGTACTCAGGCAGAATAGAACAGCCAGCCCGGTGATTGGAGAACAGACCCGGCAGATTCTCAGGTCAGAGAGCTTCATACTTGGGAAATGCATATACTTTCCATGTTTTCTAATGATAAATGCTGTCCCTTGACTGTCACCTGCTTCTACTACACTACTGGTGGATCAAGCAATAAGATTGCGCATGGTACTTCCTTTAAGAGTGAGAACTTCTGTATGCACGCAGCAAAGTGAAGGATGGGAGCATGAATCAAAGGCCTCCACGCAAATAACCGTGCTCAGGAACCAATTCCACACTGAAAAGATCTCATAAGAGCATAGTGATGCATCCTCCTTTGATGGAGCAGCGCATGAGGTGAATTAAAGATGCATTCAAAAGCAATCCAGAGAATTCTTAGTTCTACAATTTAAAATCCATTAGAAAGTCCGACTGCCATTAGCATTCTAACTATCATTCATGGTAATAAAAAAGAAAGATATTCAGACGAGAAAAACAGTGGAAATCTAGTCAAATTTGTGTTATTGTACATTTAGTAGTTACAGAAACATATTGCTACGAGTGCCACCAGTCATCGGCATTCACCCAGAACCGAAAAGGCCCCCGCAAGTTTTCCCATATCTAGATAAGCTCGCAAACGTTGTACCTGACCGGTGAATCAGTGGATAGTCTCCTCCGCCACATGATTATTTGCGAACAAAGGCTCTCTTCTTTGATGAAGACCACCAGCTTCGACTTTTGAAGCCCTGTGGTTTAATTCTGAAGCCGATCTGAAAGCTGCATCTGTGGATGTCGACATGAACGGGATTCCGTCTCCTCCAGGATAAGTATGACCCCGATGATATCGTGATGGTGAGGCATATCGTCGAGGTCGGTCTCTGAATGGATCTCTCAATTCCTTCATATCAGATCTTGCCGTGTCCTCATAAGTTCTATCTGCAACACCAGTACCTAACGAAGTTCCAATTTCAGTGCCAGTGCTCCCCATGGTAAACGTATCATCAGAACCCCAAAGTGTAAGGGATTCTTTCCTCTTCCCAAAGAACTGCCAAACCACAACTAGAAACAAAAGAAACAACAGAACAGGACCAGCCCACAGTACAGTGCTGGACTCTGCCTTAAGAACTGGGAGATTCGACCGGTAGACCGCGACATATCGGCTTCCGAGACAGAGAACGACAAGCCTCTCGCGATTACCTGTAATAAAGGGAATTTCAACATCTTCAAGAGAAAGCCGTGAATTTGAGAAAGATGACACAATCTCGTCGAGGGCGGCTGAGAAAAATGGCCTCAGATTGCTGGCCCACATGTAAACCTGAGAAGAAATGTTATAGACAGACACTTTCTGAGAATTTACAGCCAGAAGGTACCCTTTGATGGCATGAACTCCCATTGGTTCATCTATCCCAGACTTCTTCTTCATCCTCACTCTGCACTTGAAATTGAGGATATCACCCAATAGAACTATATGTACAAGATCACCCTCGGCTGTAAAACCATATGCCTTTGAACGTTCCGAAACATCGAATACAAAATTCGTCGCTATGGAACCATTGAGTCCATCACATTCACTCTCCCTGATGACCATGTTTCTCAAGTCCAAAGATCCAGCACCATTTTTAGTCAGAAACAGTAGCCGCTGCCGGAAAAATGAAAGCGGCCGACTGGACGCTGTGGCAGCCCCATACAGACTACCATTCTCTCTAAACACCTTAATCCTACCCTTTGCGTCAGATACAAGTATATATCTGATCCTGCCAATTTGATGAGCTTCCAACAAAACAACAACAGATTCTTCATCTGCTGCAGAGTCGCTTGGGATCCTGTCCGCTGGCCGAGCGAGCGTCCGCAAGTGCTCGATCGATAAATATGGCCCATTGCCTCCATTGGGCCTTCCCCCAACCTTACTTCCTTCCCATATTTTATGCATTAATACTGTTCCATCACTGTGTCCTGTAACTAGAACACCCTCGTTCCTCCCAAACTGCATGTACGAAAGCATTGAAGTCACAAACGCACTAGACGTGGTGTTAAACTCAGCTAAAGCGTCGCCGTTTGATAACAAGATGTAAACCTTTCCCTTGTCATCTCCTACTGCAATGTACTTGCTGATGCCTTCCAAATCGTCGAATGGCAAAACGTTTATACAAGTAACCACACTCTCCAGTTTAACTGCAGATAGAAACTGAAACTTCTCTTGCCAAGTTGGTTTGTATTTCGTGACCGAGTACCCTCCTTTGTACCTACCAACATCCATCTTCGAACCCTGGTTTTCAACACCATCCCCTTCATTGTTTCCTTTACCCCCAATACTTAAAACATGGTCCTTGTTGATTTTAAGATCTTCAGCACCATGTCCCCGTGATTGCAGGCGAGAATTCGTCGTACCACAAAATTCAGAACACGATGTTTCAATCCTACTAATGGACTCCCTCAATTGTTCAACTAAGGATTCGAACATCTTCATCTGGGTTTCTTGTCTTTCTATGAGATTTTTGTGGTAGTGGAAACTTTTTGAGTCCAAGGATTCAACAGGGCATGTTTCCGACGGAAGGAAGGGAATCCCATGAACGACAAAATTACATAAGAAAGCAACAATAAACGCCACAAAGATCTTGCACAGTGCCTCCATTCATGCAAATTCAGACAACCCAACGGAAAAGACAGATATAAGAATAAAGAAGGAAGTTTTCGAAATTCACCAGGCGCATCGATATCCTCTGTCTCCCTCCTGAAATTAGGCGTTTTTCACGTTTGCCCGGGTCCTCAGCGCTCGTCGGAAGTAACGTATCTCCAGTAAAGACCAACCGGACCTTAGATAGAATCTTCCGAAGTTGGGTTCCGGGAATCACTGTGCCCTACCTCCAATTTAGTTCTTCAATTCTAGCGCCTCTCAATTCCAATCAGATGCACATACACCCTCGATCTCTGTAAACTCAAATCCCAACAATCTCAGCTCCACCTACGCCAGGCTGGAAGACTGTAAGAATAGCCGGAATCCGACGAACTTGCAAGCAACAAAAGCGACAATTCATACAATGAGTGGGGCATAACCCACAGGGATCCAGAAACTACTCCCCGTTTACCGTCGAATCCGCCGTAACAGTTCACGCGACGAGTCAAACTACGCGTAATACTTGAACTAGCAGCGCCCAACAGACGCCGTTCGAACTCACGGTTCTGAGGTCACCAACGCGCATTCGACACCGACAAAATCCCAATTTGTTGGTCGGATTCACGGCCTGTATTCACTCCGCCAGTCAACTGCATGGCTCTGCTCGACTTTTACGCCTTCCGAGAACTCGGTTTACCGTCGAAAGAAAGAACTCCACCATCTCTTTCAACGCCCAGACCTTAAAGAGAGAGAGACTTCTCGAAGGATTCTAGGCTTCTAGCAACGTCACAGAGATAGAGAGATGGCTTTGTTGGCCTCTCGAAAGGGTCTAGAGACGTCGAGAGAGAGGGGGAAGCATCGAGAGAGAGAACAAAGGACGTGACCGTTTCCTCGGACCGGGAGGGACTGCTAAATGTCTTTTGTCTTTACAAAGTCATCCACATTTCTTATCGTGCGTACGCACCTACACTAATTTGTAGTTAGAGAGTTTTACACCATTGATTAGAAAGATGGATAGATTGCGTTTACATGGCTTATAGTTCGTGCCTCTTCGTTTGGAGACTAATCCACATTCTTTGTATGATGGATCTCGGATTGTAGATTTAACCAATACTGGTCACATACCCGACCCGTTCTTGAATAGCATAAAAACTACGAAACTATCCAGCAATCAAGACTACGAAATCTCGGCCCTTAGTTTTTCAAGAACCTGTTTCCATCGCCGTAAGTTGCATTGGTGGCTTTCAAAAGGCTTGACTTTGGAAATTTTATTTCAGTTGAATGTTGGTTGGGTTCGGGTATGGGTTTGGATCATACACCGAAAAATAGACAAGGTCTCAAAATCCCATCTAATTAGTACGGGATTTCTGTTCTCTTTCTATAAAATCCTATAACCCTTTTTTTTTCTTTAAACCATGGGCGTTCCGAAGCCCACAAGGACCCTAACCAATCCAGTTTGAATTGAGTCCGACCCGCAACTCACTATGCGGTAAAGCTCTCCCGGTGCTGGTTTTCTCAGTTCATAAGATTCAAATCCGAAACCTCGCCTAAGGAAAACACAAGCAGCGAACTGCTTGAACCGATCAAGTGTTGGTGGACAACCTACCTTTAAATAAATAAAAAAGATGCTTTAGATATTCTATTTTAACATTTGCTTTTTGAAATTAGTATCCTTCCAGAACGCCCTTGATATTCAAATGATAAGGATGACCATGGATCATTTGCTGATCATCAGTTTTAAAATGACAAATTTCAATCATCTTAGGTTAATATTTAAATTTAAAAGCAAAAACTACATTTCTATTTTTTGTTAGTGTACAAATCTTAATCATTTAATTTTTTAATTTAATAGTTAAAATTTGTAAATATGCTAACATCTTATATATATATATATATATATATATATATATATATATATATATATATATATATATATATCCAACAGGTTCTCTCCAACATAGTGATAGTCTTATGGTAGTAGTCGGCAATCCTACGTGGATGGCCACCTTCATAAGCTGTGTTGTCTCTCTTCCTCTCTCTCTTCTTTTAATTTAGATATGTGCTCATGTGGCATGATTATTCTCTTAAATCATAATTCATAATAGTTTTTTAAACAATCAAAAGACTCCGCTCAAAATAGCATCTTAAAAGCTATTCAGCTACCAAGCACGTCATGAATGAGACTGAACCCTAAGAATCAGTAAAAGAACCGCACACCGTGCATCGACGGGATTGAGTGGTTCACGAACAGCCACCCTCACATTTAGACAACCTACTATTGCATGCACTCCTGGAGGCTCACAAAGCCAGCAAATAATGCATTATGAAAAGGCCCGCATGTGTGCATATACATCTATATGTATATATATAAACATATGTAACGTACATATGTGTATGAATATATAAAAATAAATGAGGATCTTCTGCAGAAACCATTTTTCATACGAATTTGTGTGAACAGGCTGCTTCACATTGTTTTTCAGCCAGACTGATAATGCCATTGTGCTGGAATGTGGAGAAAATACCAAGTTAATTATTGAATCACAAAAGTCGAATGCATAGGGGGAAGTTTGAATGGTTTCAAAGTAATGACTTATTTTACCAAATCAAAACTCATTGCTAATGCAAAATACAAACTTTTTTGCATATTATATATAAAAAAAAAAAGATCTTGTCCACATGTTCACTCATTGTTTTTCAGTGGTACAAGTATAATTTAAAAAATTCAAATATTTTTGAAAAAGATGAACAATACACTAATAGTCAAGGCAGAAGCAAGTAGTTCCAATGATGGACTATATATATACAACAACAACAACTAAGCCTTTTACCATACTAGATGGGGTCTTTTACATGGATTCTTTGTTTCCATAGAGTTCAATACTCATAATTTGTTGAATCCATGGTAGATAAGTCCGATAAAGTTTTACGGTGGTTGTCGGAAGCCTAACGCAACCCTCCTTCTTTATTCGGACTTGGGATCACGAGTGCAATGATGGACTATATATATATATATATATATATATATAGAGAGAGAGAGAGAGAGAGAGAGAGAGAGAGAGAGAGAAAGTCGAGACAGATACATTTCCAGTTGAGAGAGAGTCCAGACAGATACATTTCCAGTTGGTCTTTACAAGGGAGCTCATGTGGAAGTAGAGGGGGCCTTGACCAGGTTCACCTCATTCATTAAATTGTCAATCTTAAAAGCCACCTTACGAAAAGCTACGGTTGAGAGGCCTTCAACGTTTAAGACGCGATGATCTATCGTTGCATGTATGGAAGAGTTTGCGCACACGAAGCCGCGTCGTACACTCGTCATTTTTATCAGAAAGATCATTTCGTACGCTGTCAGTGTTGTCTGATTCGGATCAAATAGGCCCCGATTTGACCCATGCATATTGAATTCAATCCAACGTTTTCGATTTTAAGCAGTCCGGTTCAAGAGACTGGGAGTCCCGAACCAGACTGATTCGGGCCTAAACCCCCCTTTTCCTCTTTACTGTTGTAATGGGGAGGCCAAAGCCAGGTGTGGCAGGCCCTGCGAATCGAACTCGTACATGGGTCTTGTGAGTCGAGAGCCCTGCCAGATGAGCTAACAACACTTAATCAATAAAACCAGGATTAAGCTTTATCCTTAGGACTGTAAATGACTTGAATGAGCCCAAGATCCAAAAGCTTAGTTTGTGTTCATATATTTATGAACAGCTTATGCTCAAACACGTTTGAGTTTGAGCATTATTTGTCGAGTTAATTAGAACTTAATGTAGTTTAAAGGAAAACTTAAAATGGCACAAAGTGGGGCATTTTGTGTTACAAGATGTGTTGTTACGATAAGATGAATAAATTGTCGTGCATTTGTCGAGCTCCCGCCGACTCAATTAAGGTCACAAACCTAACCCCAACTCGCTAAACCGAGCCGATCTACAAGCAGTCAGAAAGATTAATGTCAAAGGCACATATATCCTTTTGAGTTGAACCTCTCCACCACTCATTTTGATTAACTAATATGTGACTAAAGCTTCGCTTCCAAGATCACATCCTTGCTACCTTGTACTCATGTGAGAACGATTAGGACCCACTAAGATCTTTCGGGTCACCATAACTTGCACATACGTTGAACCGAGTTCCAAATCCAACACGGATGGACCCGCAGCCATTTGATTGGCATTCGAGGGTTGAACCCTGTCGCCGCGGCTCTTGTGCACAACCCAGAGGTTTTAATGTGATAAATTTTGATTTGATCAAATGGGTTTAGTAAGACCTAAATGAGTCAAATGGATTTATCATGAGTTCAAGGAGAATGGATCTGCTTTTTTTTTTTTAATCTTTCAATGCTTTTTGTAGTTGCCCAATTTAAATACCATCACTGCCATAGGATTTGTTTCCTTAGGTACAAATTTGGTATACATGCCTCCGGGTCGAACCCACAGCCTTCATCTTGTGAGTCGAGTGCCCTGCCAGGTGAGCTAATGTTATGACTGTGATTCAATGTTAATATTTGGATGCGAACCTCTTTAAAATTGCTATCCAACTCATGATCCACTACTAGAAAACAGGCTTATTCCAGTTGCTGGTGAAAACAATTCCGACTGTTACGAATAACCAAAACAGATAATATGCCATGACGGTCGACAAATATCATCAAAACCTTGTGCTTGCATTCATGGTAGAGAGCATCATTCTGTAAAATCAAGATGTTTTTCTATTGACGAAACAAGAGATCAAGGGTTTCGGGTTAGCCAATAGACTGAATTTGGGCAATGGCTAAAAGGGAGGAATGGATTTGGACCCCGCCCCTACCTCACCCGAGAAATTAATTAATAAATTAATATTTTTTTGGTAAGTAAATAAAAACAATATGATGGCAATAGTAAATTTATGAGCTTGGTTTCTTCATTTGCTGCTAACATTGTGAACACTCAGATTTAGATCTACTCAAAATGGTTGAAGATGACAATCGGCCTACATAGATTTTTCCAATCAATTAGTTTGTGAAAGACTGTTAGTGTGAATTGAATTTGTGATGGACGTGAATTATGGCCCAACCCGAAAAGCTCACGATGCGACTCAAATTGGACACGAGAACTAGAGGTATGTTTTTGGCTGTGTGCGGAGGGCATGAACAGATGGTGTTCGAGAGGTTATAAGAGGATATTTATTGGGTGCCACTCTTTATCATAGTAAAAATCTTCTTCGTTCTTCGAACCACATAAATCTTAGATTGTGACAGCTTTTTTAATTGAATCGATACCATCGAACTTAGGGCCACAATAATGACATTATTGGCCTTATATTTGATAATGAAATTAGAGAAAAGTATGTAAACCAGCTCAAGTAATGAACTGTTGCGAAGATGCCTACTGTTTCAAGATTTGCAAACACCCATTTAAGACCTACTTAAGTCGGAAACCCGCTGATCCAGTTGAGATCGTCATCCCTAGCTATAGAAAATGGGCTTAATTAAATGGGTGTCTGCAAATCTTGAAACTGTAGGTATCTTTGCCAACAGTTCATTAGTTTTTCCGGTTTGCATACTTTTCCTTAATTTCATCATCAAATGTATGGTCCATAAGGTCATTATCATGGTCCTAGGTTTGATGGTGTCAATTCAATAAATAAAAGTGGTCAGATTCTTGAGTCTTTGTTGTAGATTCATTTAGGAATCACACACAAAAAGAAACGGGTTCACGCGACTGGTATAAAGTCGAAAAAAAAGGAAAGAAAAGAAAAGAATATCATAAGATTTATGTGGTTTGATGAAAGATGATAAAGAGTGGTACCCAATAAAGATCTCTTCTCAAACCCTATTTATCCATGTCGTCGCACATGGCCCAACACATACCTCTAGTTTCCGTGTCCAATTTGGGTCGCATGCTAGCTTTCTGGGTTGGGTCACAATTCATATCCATCACAAATTCAAGTCACACTAACAGTCTTTCACAAACTAATTGACGCGAAAAAATGTCATTTTGAAAAACTTATATATATATATATATATATATATATTGCATCTTTTGGTTTTTACATGCTTCCCACTAACAGTGATAGGCAACTAAATTGAACGTGCTTGAGTTTAGCCCTGGTGAACGAGCAGAAGAGAGGACTCTTGATTCCCTTTAAGTTCATTAAAGGAATTCAGAAAGATATATTTGAGTGTCATGTTCTACCATTTTGAATGAACTGGGTGATCAGAAAGATGGCAAATTGTTGCCCATGTAAATGCATGTTTATCACTGTTAAAAGCATTGTTTTAGAAGTTTCAATATGTTTTCATGATTTGAATGTTGAACTTATTAAAAAAAGAATCTAAAAAGATTGCCACTTTCTGGGAACAAATGTTGTCAACATTGATAAGTACGCATTATCGACTGGAAGAAAGCTTGTTTGTGTGATTTGCCTTAGAAATCAGGTGGAGAGCTCAACCTTGGTTCGAAAATCACTCCAAAGCAATGGTGGATCCGAGGCGTGCCGAACAGTTGCCTAGTTAAACGCACTCGTGAGCCTTCGAAGCAGGTCGGCCTAGCAATGGCTTCCATATTTACCATGAGTGCGTATCAGGAAGGGCTACAGATGACACCATGGTTAGAGCATAGAAGCAGGTCGGCTTAGCAATGGTTTCTATGCATATGTTTCACAGCCTTAATTGAAATTTTTGAAAATCTTGCCCTGGTTCCTCGCAGAATCCTACATAAATGCAGAATGCAGGAGTGCTCAAGTGGGCTGAGAACTGAGTTGCTCGTCAGACAGGAAGTATGAGCGAAAATAGGAGCCCAATCCTAAATATGATCCTCTTTGATCAGTTCAAATACCAAATTCCATGTATATACAAATACTGTTGAAAGACTCGCATCTACACAACCTGATAAATAAGTTTATCATTGCTCAGGCTTATAAAAGATAGCTAGCTTGGTCATAACCTTAGAGTCAATCAGTAGCAGCTGAGAAGGAACATGATGTTATTGCTTCATTCCTATAGGGTCTTGCTGCCGGATGGCCCGGCTTCATCCATGGATCTGTTCATATTGTTACAGGGAACTTGATCTGACACCTTCGGTGCTATGTTTGCTTCTTCCATGGTTACATTCAAATTGTAATATGCAGCTGGTTTTCCTTCCTTTGCTGCTGAAGCTGTCAATGTATCAAGTTCATTGTAGCCGAAACTCGGCTCCATTGCAGATTTTCCTTTCAGGTCAACCTTTTTCCCTGATTCGTTGCCGAGTTGGAAGGTTGGTGTAGTCGCCAGGCCATGGTCTAGACATAAGTTGTGGCTGATGGCCTGCATTGGCACATAACTAGGTGGAATCTGCTCTGGTGCTGAAGAATGGGAGATGGATTTTGAGGTGGCCAACTCTTCTAGGTACTTGGTCTTCCCATCAATTCTCATCTGCATACTCAAATCGAAGATCCATGAATGATTCATTAATCTCGTTTCATTCAAGTCTCACAAAGGATGTCAATGAGTCAGATTCAAACCCAAAACTGGATGTGATTAGTTGGAGTCAGAATAAAAGTAAGATTTGATGGAATTTGGATTATGATTCAGGTTCATAAAGAAATTGAAGTATGATCTGTGTTATAGAAATTGAATGTGAGCTCGGTTCCTACATGGATTCTGTTATTTCGATTGTGATTGCTTGTAAAAGCTCTTCCCAAGTCTGAATTTTATCATGTAATATCAAATTAAGTCCGATTCAGTAATGCTAAGGCTCAACCTTTTGACACACACACGCACGCACCATGCATACGCAAGCAGTTCTGAGATCCATGTAATCTATCATCAGAGAGAGAGAGAGAGAACCTCAAATTGCTGCAGGCATTGTTTATTAGACTCCACTTCAGACTCGAATGACTTGAGGAGGTGCATTTCATTGACCTGCTTCGCATTTGCCTGGTTCTTCTCCGGTTTTTTTCTTCATGCCTTCATCTTCATGAGAAACATTAAGAAACATCAATGCCGATTGCCAGTTCGCTTCCTGTGCTTGCCTTGCTTGATCAGATACACCTCGAGCCTCCCCGGCACACCATCCACCACTAATACGACGGCTGGATTCGAGGATTGCACCCCTCAGTCTCTGAAACTGAAGATCCTTATTCGCAATCCCATCATTCAAAATCCACATTTTCTCCTGAATCCATTGCTGGCATTGATTATAGATCCTACGAAGTCCTGACATGAAGATTTCACTGCTGAAATGATTATTTAGGCTCATTTCTTGCATGAGCCTCTGTGAATCGTTTTGCATCCTCAGAAGGTTTTCGACGTGCAGATTGTGCAACCTACAACACGCTTCAAAATGCTTTTTTCCTGGCTCTGATCTTTGTTTTGATGACCAAGATGCTGATGAGGAGCTTGTAGTTGCAAAGAAGGTCTGTAGCTTGGTGGGAATATCTGCATAGGTTGTAGTTGGTTTTGACCTAGGAAAAAATTTACAGTGGGGTCACTGAACACATCCATACTTCTTCTCTGAGGTTGAAATTCGTTCCTAAGGAGCTCAGCAGGTTGGATCTGTTGTAGCACCGCAGTTTGATTTAGTCTCGCAGTTGCTTCTTCGATTTGCCTTGAAGATTCAGTGATGTTGGACCCTGAGAAATTAAATTCTTTCAAAGTGTTCACATAATTTTTCAAGGATTCTCATGATATTGAGAAACTTAAGGGCATGTTTGGTTTTGTGCTGAATTTATTGGCGACTGATTTAGGGTTTCTATTTTTAGGGATTCCAGACCCCAAACCTTCCACAAGTCATTTGGATTTTTGGATTTTTCCCTCTACTGAGAATCCATACTCTACTGCAACTCCAAAAGTGATTTGGATCTTCCCTTTAGGAGGGAAAATCCAATGCAAACCTCAACTTTGTTTTGACCTATTGGATCTGCATTCTTGTGTGAATGGGTACCATTTTGGCGGGATAATGTGTGTGTATGTGCAGTTTTGGTGGTGCTTAATCATTCTTGACCTTTGATGTGTGTGCATGTGTATGTGAAGTTTTGGTGAAGGCATGGTTCAAGTGCACAATCTACTCACCAAGTTTCATTCTCTTTCCTCTTGGTTTGTGTTTCTGCACCTGCATAATATTTTGTTGTGTTACAGCACGAATAAATAAACATGTCATTTATAACAAAAAAAGGGACGAGAAAGACATAATAAGTGTTGCAAGGAAAACATATAAGATGATCTTCATCTTATTAGAGTCACTTCATAGAGAGAGAGAACAATGCATGCATTGTTTGTGCCGAGATCGGCTTTGATGATCGTGTGAACGCCGGAGTTTGCAGCAGTAGTATGGAAGATAAGAGAAAAAGAAATAGGAAAAGGAGAGGGAATGAGCGAAATGTATTGAGGTTTCCTATATAGTGATCACGGTTTCATCTTCGAGGTTTACTCGTATGAATGAAGCCGAGTGGCATTTTAATCTTGTATACGTTTGTACATGTAACGTTTTTTCTTGGATTTTACAACCGAGAATGGCATTTTAATCTTGTGTATGTTTGTACATGTAACGTTTTTTCTTTGATTTTACAGCAGAGAATGAATATATTTGATAATCTTTATAATTTAGATATTCTTTCTTTAAAGACAAATACAAAAGGATTCAAGAAGGGCATGAAAGGGACTATAATAACCCGTTGAGCTACGAAAATGTTATATTCTTGATGGTTGGGTCAAAGAGGCGGAGCCCTCATCAATTAGAGGATGAAAACTACGCGGTGCTTCAAGTCGAAGCAGAACTTGGAGTTGGAGATGGTGATGAAGATGAAGGTGCTGAAAAATGAACTTTATATACTGAGGAAGTCATACATGCATATACAACCTCATACAGCTTCATCAACCTTCGCTAGTAAAGAAGAGTCAGTTTGATTATGGCATTTATGACGGGGATACCTCCCACCTTCAAAACTTAAAAGAATTCTCTCTAACATTTAGTACTTTACCTTCTTCTATTTCTATTGAATGTGATGTATACCAAATGGCAAAACATCTTCGTGCTTTATTTCTAATAAGTGAACATATATCTTCTATTCCATTTGAGTTAGTCCATTATGATGTATGGGGTCCAACTGTCCAAGTCCTTGTTATTCATTTACTGAACATTAGTATATTGTGTCATTTATTGATGATTGCACTCATTTCACCTTCTTATATTTATTGAAATCTAAGAATGAGTTGTCACACATATTTCATATCTTCCATAGAAGTATCTCTTTGAGACTCTAAGTAGTTATCTACAACACCACAGTATGCATCAAACCACCTGCCCATACACTCCATATCTTTCAAGCAAATGACAGAAAGTATATAAATTACAAAAATCATTATGCATGGGATTCCACACAAAACAGTGAATTTCTTTTACTGTCAATAAAGTTTCATGATTAAGAAACCATTTTAACAACTAATAATTTATCCACTAATGGTAATAAAGAGTCTAAATCAACAAAGTGAGAGATAATGTTCTCCATCCCATGTAGCAAAAAATCCAGTAACTTCTGTGTCAAGCTTGTTTCGTCTCATGCTTGGTGTTTGTAACTATATAGGCATAATATTATTGGAGTAAAGCAGCAAACCTGCAAGCGCGGCCTAGCATGTCGTGGAGATGCATTGGCTGAAACTCCCCGATGGATTAATTGCTCCTCCTGCTGCAACATGCATGGCTGACACGAAACAAAAGTTTGTGTCAAATATGTGAGTGGAGAAATTCATTATTAGAACCTGAAAAATGAAAATGTTCACAATCTCCTCCCACGAATTAGATGATCCTCCTTTCTTTATGTGTAGATCCACCAGAGCCCGTTCCTGGCTCCTCTCATGAGGATGTTGCTTCTTCATTACTTATCTTATTTGCCCATTTTACATTATGTGGAGCCAGTTCCTTAAGTTGGAAAATAATTTCTCATATAAGTTCCATTTTTTAAATAAGATTCTTGCTTAAGTCAAAAAGTAGCACCTTAATGCGATCTTTATGTAGAAATAAAACTCTTGACGAAGATATGGAAATAATGCCAGAATGTTTTCCCAACATATGACATATAAATGCTACATATACTCAACGACAAGTACATATATATACGTATATATGTGTGTATGTATGTATGTGTGTGTGCATGTATATATATATATATCCAAGCATATATATGTTATATGTATATATCTACATTAATGATGCACGCATCCATGTTTAACCGATTTTATTAGGATAACTAGATGACCCTGATAATGTAATCTAGCCACTCGTACTTTTGATAACATGAAGTTATGGTAGAATCTCCACCAAGTTCAAAATTCACATGAATGTTAAGCTCTTGATTTCACCTATTGGCAGCATAATCTTAACATGACTTTATCTTGATTAGCCCTCTTCTATTAGTGACATGATAGAGTAGCATTTTTCAGCTAAAAGATCATCTCATGAAACTGAGGTTCCTTACAAGAAACAACATAAAATATGAATGAATTAGAGCTAGGATTCATACATAAATGCAGCCAAATCTGTTGGTGCAATGGTAAAATGCATTGATAACAATGGAGAGATCAAGCACTTCTTTAGGAACTAACCGAAAAGGTCAAGTTCGATGCACATATCCAAAAGTGGTTGAAAGGCTTCGAATGTTTAGCATACTAGGCACTTTTCACCAGTTTATGTAATTCAAGGGTGATGATGCTCATCATGAATGACATAGAGATCTCTTGCCTCAAATAGAACTTAACTATATGTTGAATTTACAAAAGAAAACTTGCACCAGTTATGGATTATGACAATTTAAGTGAGCTTTTCCGATCATTTTCATTTCTTGGATCTATAACTTGATAAAACTGCACAAAGAGGTAAGAGTAAATACCACACCTAGTGTGACAAAAGCCTCCATAACAGGCTTATGGGGACATGATCGAGTTAAGGTCAAATCCCTTACCATTGATATGCTATGAAAGGCCCTATGCATGCACTTCTTTTTAGCGCCAAACAATGGATAATAAATAATCTAGGCATGGCATCTTCCTTGTTTTTTCATAGTATCTCATAAAAGACGCCTATTTCTTCTTGCATGATGTAAGTAGATAAAAGCAAGATAGGGTGAAAAGATGCATAAGAAAAGAGAAGATGATGCATTATGCACTAAATTGTTGGTTGCATCCATTGTTCTTTCTTGCAAATTACAGATACTCTTTGCAAGTGATTAAAAACTGGTTATGTATATTACCACTAATATGCGCAATGCCTGTATTGTTCCCATTCACAAATTCCACAACTAGTTGCCCAATTTCATTGTTTCCTGTGACAACATCGTTTGCTGAAACAATTGGTAGAGAAGAGAGTCATATCCTTCCCACTTGACATATCTTCACTTTCTATTGAAATACAATGATGGAAAATGTTAGATAGAGCAAAAGAAGAACGTTACTATCATTGAAAGAGAAATAACCATAAAAGGCTTAAAAGAAACTACAATGTGCCAGCTTGTTTATACCTCTGAAAGTTTCCAACAGGCTGATAAGAAACCTCACAGCTCTTCAAGCATTTATAAGCACAGGAAAATGGAAAAAGAAGAAAAAAGGCTAAACTAGAATACTGTTTCGAACTAATTATAGACAAAATCTGGAAAGAAACAAAACGTATCCTCGAATTGATTTTGATCTTTCTAGATTTATTAGTTGGAGGATTTGTCCTCGAAAGGTTTGTTTTTGGACCACCTACCATGAAACTGCAAGATGAGGATCCTCGCCCTTGGGCCCATACTAGGCATCAACTTATGCAATATTAAGAGCAATGGGAATCGATCCTCGATGGCTTATATCGTGTCGTGTCATGCCTAGTGCCATTATGCTATTTCCCACGGAAAGCAGGAAAGGTACAAAATAGAAAGGAAACTTTAGTTATTGCAAAATAATACCTATTAGACACAACATCATTATGCCACCCATGGATTTACTTCCAGAGGTCATACATGCCTTGTAAGTAGTTCGTTAAGAATTTAAGATCATTAAAATTTTGTGAAAATTGGCAGGCTTCCATTGCAACTGGGTGCCCAAAGATGGGAATAGCATTCCAGTCTTGTTATCAAAACCTTGTGCTGCAAGTAGTCAGTTTTGCTGGAAAAATGAGCAGCCGGAATGGCAGGCATCGCTGTGACTGTGGAACGTGGGCTAGCTGAAGCAAGTTCTTGAGTCATCTGAGACGGAAGATGAAGGTCTTGGACCTTATCGAGCAAAGAGACAGCAATTGGAAAGATGTTGCAGCATGGAAGGGTGGTAACAAACCAATTGAAGCTGCTGTTGGTAGTGATGCAGTGAGCCAGCTGCAGGAACTTACTCTTACATGATTGCTGCTTGACTGGCACATGCTTTAGTGAAGGCAGCAGGTCCACAGACTAGTGCAATGCTGTTGTAATTGTGCGGAAGTGCAGTTTCGGTGGACAGACTAATTGAGTAGTCCTTTATTTGTATCTTCTTGCGGAGAACAGTTGATGCACCTCTTTATCTTAGCTGACTTGCATTGATTTTATATGTTACGTCTCTATCAATCCATCCATCTTGTTGGAGTGTTAAAAGTATCTCCAATTTTAATTTTTATCATGAATTCTGACTAAAATATTGAAGTTGCTTTCTATATATTTTTCTGTTTTACTACATTGAAAGGCCGCCAGTTCTACGGCATATTTCTGAAGTTGGACTTGCATGTCAGCTTTTCCAATCTTTTCCTCTATCAACACCATATTATTTACAAAGAATGTGTGTCAAGCTGCATCATGTTGAAGGCGCTCTGGTCACCCACAATCAAAGGTTGGAGATAGCTTGTAAATGATCATTGGCGTAAAACATTACTATACAAAATAATTCAAGTATGACCTGAATTTCACCATAAGTGCCGATTATGCTCCATAAGGTTGACATCGTGAGAAGTATTCTTTTCTCCTCTAAGCTACTCCATAGGACATCTTTTTGGTAATATGTTGTATGTCACTTCTAGCACATGCTAGCAAGTGCTCATACAAGAATGGCCACGTTGAGGAGTCCATTCATGCAAGGGTACATCTTTTCGGTAGTAATCCTGTTGTTATTTTCTTCCGCTTGTTTCTTTCCTTCTATTATAAGGATTATTAGGTCCTATTCAAATAATCAAAATCCATGGCGCAAAGATCCATAATTTGAAGTTAAACTTCGCACTCACATATCAGCGACCCCTCGTTTATGCAGTCAGGTGTTAGCCCACCTAGCAGCTCTCGACTGGTATGTTGTAGACAGTAAGTTACACCTGGAGCATGCATACCAGGCTTCGGCCTCCCTTAGGAAAAAACAAAGGTCCTCGTTTACGCCCTTGGTTTACTGAAGCTGATTCGCATGCTTATGATCTAAAAATCATTTCAACGGTGGGTGGATTCTGTTAATGTTTTGAGATTGTGCCATTTATAGTTCATTTTAGCAAAAAGAACATTCACAATGTTCCTTGTCACGCAAATACACAAGGATGGGTGAATTAGCAAGTTACCAATAGTAACTAGATCTTCTGAAGCAACTTTCTTAATAAATAAAACAAATACAATAATGCACATAAAAAACTGTGTACTTTAACTAATCTTCAACATTAGCTTGATTTGTGGATGTTAAAGTATGAAAAAATAAATCGTTTCATTAATAAAAAAAATTCTAAAAATTTGCGTGATACAAAATTTGGGTTCTTCTCGAGATGATTGGCATAACCACACCTGCCATTACGGTCTATGTAGCTAACAAGTTTGTCCCCATGAGGACCATTTGTTTCATCGATACAAGCAGGGAAACCATATCATGTGAAAAGCATAACGACGCGGGAATAAGTGAACAGGAAGACAAACTTCCCGTGCTTTTGTTTTATAGTCGAAGCACCCCAGTTGCAGCGGCAAACACGAACAACCACCGGCCGGAACACACGCACACACACAGAGAAGATTTCTTTAGGAAACAAGTACTCGTCCTTGAAGCCTGAAATGAAACATATGCCTAGTTTGTCAGCACCGAAATGAATTTTGCAATAAGCAAGTACAAGCCATTGTGTGTGTGTAAGAGGAGAGAGAGAGTATGCACGTACAATAATTCTATAGCGCATTTTCAGAAGTCAAGAAGTAGGACTGTAGAACTTTGACAGCTCCAGGCTTCCTATTTTTGGTGAAATAGTTTCCACTTACACAAAATTCAAGAGGACATTCTCAGGTACGACTTTCTGCCAACACTAGTGCTGCTAAATGTACAACGTTCAAAATATACCTGGCAGAGGTCTGCCTAACCACGCTTGCCTTTCAGGGGAAAACATTCAGATTGTACCTTAGCCTCCAGGTAAACGCAAAATGTGAAAGCCGTAGGCAATGTCAACGGACATCCTTGCACAGGCAGGCTAATGTACATCTCACCAAGCTGGTTTATCTGAATCCCTACCTCTTATGTTGACGAGGAACACAGGAGTTTGAGCTTCTCAACCAATGCCAGCAAGGATGAATTCCCTTCACAAGATTCAGATAACATCTCAAACCTCCTGCGCAACTGGTCTGCTTCTATGGATGACGAGTGATCATATCTGACCAATCTCAAGAGCATTTGCTGCACCAACAACCACAAGATTGGAGACTTTTGCCTCGAAAGATATAATTACACTAATAGTGAATGTGCATACCATGCGATCTTGCTTGCGAAAACAGTCACGCAACAGGGACTTCACCAACTTGTTTCGCAGCTTTGAAGGAGACTTGGTATTGAGGAAGAACAAGGAAGAGAGGTGGTGCATTGCTATGGTGAAACAAATAGATGCTCTAGCGGCTGCTCTGTCTAGTGAACCAGAAATCCATGACTTGGCATAGGCATCCAAAATTTCTTCGTTGTCCTGTACAAGACAGCATGTGAGGTTACTCTAGATATAACATTTGTGCAAGTTCTTAGACCACGATGCAGCACTGTGCAACTACTAAAGAACAACACAAATGCCACTCCAAAATGCTGAACAGTCAAGCTTGTAGGTAGGGGTGAGCGAAAATCAGTTACACCAAGAAACCTAATTTAACAGACCCAGACTTTTATTTGAATTCACTCATTCAGTTTTCCAGTTTGGTTCCCGTTCTATGGTTTCGGACAACTTAATTATACCGGTTCACTGCAGTCTTTGAGGCTCAAAATCACAAATAACGAACCATACAAGTGAGCAATCAAAGAGTCAAAATTATGGGATGGCTAACAAAGTGTTCTAACAAGCTAACAAGCAGAAAAGAGCACATGATGGTTAATGTTAACATGATAACTCTTCTAGAATGCTGCACTGTTGGGTAAACCAGCAAAGCAAGATTCCAATTACGTCAGGGAGCTTATCCTCTAACATGATCATTTCCCTTGTATAAAACTTCCTGACTTCTGACTCCAAGAAACAAGTTTGCTTTAATTAAGAGAGGACATGGTACAGATTCAGACGTTAACTCTGCCCATGTAAGGGACCACCTTTGCATGGCCAGTCCAAATTCTGGGTAAAGGAGGCAGATTGCATTAGGTAGCTGACAGCTACCGTAGAACTTTGTCAGGTTTCAAGGGTTGCAACATTTCAAGCAAGCAGATCCCACCTGAACTCCAAAGTCAAGCATGTTCATGTAAGTCCACGTGTTGCACTCTCTAGTCGATTTCATTAGTGTGGGAAAAGGCTTAGATAAGGTAGGGTAGGGCAGTATGGATTCAGAGGCTATTGACAAGGCATACCTAAACGTAACATCATAAGTTTCAACCTGATGAGATCGGAAGCAATAGTATGAAATCCAATGCCCAGAGTGAAAAAGATCACAAACAACAAAAAGTAGAAAAACAGGATGTCGAAGATGGTGAGTGCATGGCATGGGCCACAGGTTACTATGCCTCTTCACAATTTACTTATTCTTCAGAATTCCCCCCATAACCCTGGCCATGCACATATAGCTCCCAATGTGATTAGTAAGGTAATATGCACTTAGGCATGGCAATTCGGGGAGGGGCCAGGTAGTAAATATTGTACTTATAGCTCCTATAAAATACCATAAAGAAGATATTGTATTTTTTTTAAGTATATAAATATCAACTGATATTTTTCTAAAAAAAATTTTGTAGGTTGAAGTGGGGAGGGGCCAGGTAGTAACAAAGAGGGTGTGGGACGGGTGCGGAGTTTGATCCCCAAGAAAGTGCAAGGCGGGGTGGGGTGTGCAAAGAAGTTTGTTGTGCAGAGTGGGTGCGGGTGGAGTGAAAATCCACCCCGCCCTACCCATTGCCATTCCTACGTGCACTACACTAACTTGGAAAGAAAACCTATTAAAAGTGGTGTTATAATACATGGATACAGCCAAGTTTAGAAAACAAGGAGCAGAGAAGACAGACAACCAAATAAGGACAAGGCAACCAAAGATGATGCAATGTCAACATCTGAAACCATGAAGGGCTGACTTCGATAATGATGCATGCTCAATAACTAAAGGGATAATCGGGAGGTGTTAGCAAATCGTATGATGTTCCCAATTCCCATACAACTGAACGCCTAGAACAGATGACAAAGATACTAGTACAAGCATGGAAGAAATCTCACTACCTCTGGGGGACAAAGGTAACCGTCAACTTCAGAAAAGCAGGCCTCTATTGCAGGCAAGAGTTCCATAACATGAGCATCAGATAACGCATTCCATGTTGCAACTCTGAGTGGAACATCAACAGATCGATGCAGATATATTGCTAATTGACGACCATAAGTGATATCACCATATGATACAGAAGCAAATTGCTCAACAAGAGTTTCAACAAACTTGGAATAATTAGCATGGATATCCTTTTCAAAGTTGAGAATTTTCAAGCAGCTCCCGTTAGGCACATCATGCATTTCCGAGTGGCATGATGAGCTTTCACCTTCATTAGAGACAATTTTGATGCCAGCATGTTTTTCTTCATCCAGTTTCAGCCCATAGTATGTTTGTAATGTTTCAAAAACAACTCTTGTCTGTTCATCCAATGTGACATCATTTATAACAAGGAATACCATAGATAGGGAATGCAGTTTCCAAACCAAGGGCACATTTAAAAATGGTGACAACTGAATATCACTGAATATAGAGGACATAGCCTCCAGCCCCAGAAGGAAAAAGAGCCCACTTTTGATGACTAGAGGAACATCACCGTCACAAGATGTATGATCCAACTTGGAAGTCGATGATGTTCTACCAAAGGTTGATAATGGACTAAGGAACCAATGTGAAGGAAGCGGAAGTCTCTGATGTGCCCATTCTACTACCAACATGCTATGAGATTCATATTTAGTCTCTGCCCTGTTTGAAAGTTCTTCATCTACTGTATCCAAACCGTTGAGCTTTTGGGACTTTTCCAAAGGTTTACCCCATCTATCTGCTTCAAGAAGAGTCTTACTAGATTTTCTCTTCCTGCTTAGCCACCTGATTTGAAAGTGAGAAGATAAAGCCTGGCTAAAGGAATGGTAATCTTCTTCAGTGAACGTAAATCTAAATGATTCCAAACAATTACGACATAGAAAATTACTAATACACGAACTGAGATACTTCATGACAGGAATGGTGAACAACATTTTAAGGACTTTCTCCAAAATAGATGCATCCTTTGGACCTAAAATTAGGCACACCCCAAGTGCAGCCCTCAACTTCAGTTGTGTATCTGCAGATTCCAGATAGAGAGCATCATCCTTGGCAACCTCGTCCTGAAGCCTGATAGGATATAACTCAAGCAAGCTGACCACTACGTGTGCATCAACTTGATAAAGCAAAACTTGCGTTGACCAAAAGCTAGCACACGAGCCCCAGCCAATTCCAAGACCTGGAGCTGGACCACCTCTCAGAAACATCTCAGATGACTGCATCTGATGACATTCTCGGGCTAAAAGGTTGATAAATTGAACAAGAATGTTTTCTTGTCCACTTGAAGAAACATTATCAGTAGCAATCATTTTTTGATGATCTTCCACTTCAAAACAGAATTGCCGACTAGATGGGGAGCAAGAATCCAGGTTAGTCATGCCTAAAGATTTCTTGAGAAGAATGATCAACCGAAGTAGATAGCAAAGGAAGCATGAACTGTTTATTGATATATCACTGTCACAATGAATTCTCCAGAGGTTAATATTCTCCAGCAAAGAGCGTCCAATAGTACAAGAAGCTTCACCATTTCGAGCTCTGCTGGAAACATCCAGCAGTCCCACTTCACCCAATTGGCAGAAAATCCTGGAAGCAAGCCTCAAGAACCTGGAAAAGAGAATATAATGGCCATGAGAATGGTCCATGCAGTCCTCCACCCCTACCTTCTCAAATATACAGCAAAACATGCCCAAGATAGATGCAAGAACTGAGATCAAACTGCTTCTGTATGAGTCCTCAATGACAACGTCAGTCTTTTCTTGGTCTTGTCTCATAAGTAAAGAGCAAGAAGGATTATCCTTGAAAGACATCCATTTTAATGCAGAATCAACCACAGGAAATACATGATCCCATGACCAAGTCGCTGCAGTTTCACCATCACTGTTTGTTTGTTCTTCATCATGCTCTCTATTAAGAGTTGGGAGTTGTCTACACAATGTTTGAAGCACCATGTAAGCCTCCCTTGTTACAGAGGTAAACTCGTGAAGCACCTTACTTTCAATGAGTTTGTCGATGGCAGGTGGGCTCAACCATAAGCACATTGCAGGGAAGAAATCCGTAAAATAAGATATGCAATGTCCATAACAGATGCAGACTTTCCAGAGGCGGAGCAATTCAACTAGCATAGAAGAAACTAATACAGCAGATTCATGACCAAATTTCAACCATTGTTCCACTGAAATAGGTGATGCATATAGATATCGCATAGTGTAACCAAAAGTACCATTCTTAATGAAATGCTCACAAATTGACTTACTGGATTCAGCCAGAACCTGTAAATGGCATATAATAGGATAAGGGTAACACCACAATCATGATGACCAGGACTTTCCTATGAAAAACTCTAGGCAAAGCACTTTCATATCTTGAAGCACCATAAAGTTAATTTGGCAGATTTCTAGTGAAAGAACATTTTCTACAAGACGACACTTCAAACACAGAATGAATCTAATAACCACATCTTCATAATTTCAAAAAAAGAAAGTGTTGTTATTTTGATTCCGATTCCCGGAAAACAGGAAAATAACTGACAAAATCAACTAGAAAAGATAATAACAAGCATAATTGAATAAGAAGGTATGAGTCTATGCTGCACAGACTAATACATGCTAACTTGCAATAGAGTACATTGGTGACACATTCCTTCAGGTCTTCTACTTTTTCATGGTACAAGGAATCAAGGACTGAAGTTATTTTGTTGTTTTCCTGAGATTACCTCAATTACTTGCTTATGTAAAATCAAAGCCAGAATGCAGTAAGAAGTAAGCAAAGGCCACTACATTTTCGCCCGAATGTAGTGAATCAATTGCAGAGAGGGTTCTCACATCATGAATGGGTGTAGGTAAAGAAGTTAGTCCCGCTACATTGCTGCCCGAATGTAGTGAAAATTTTTTAGAAAGGGTCTCCGCATTTTGATTATGAACGGATGCAGAGGGCAAGAAAGTTAGTCCTAGATAATAAGATTTGTATTGGTTCTTGGAATATCGAAACATTATCGGGTAAGCTAATGGAGGTGGTAGATACTATGATTCGAAGAAAGATTCATATTCTATGTTGACAAAATGGGTTGGAGAAAAAGCAAAGGAGATTGAAGATACAAGTTTTAAATTATGGTACTTATGTAAGGAAAAAGGTCGAAACAGAGTTGGTATTATCATAAATAAAGATTTAAAGGATAGTGTAGTAGACATTAAATAATATGGTGATTGAATCATGACGCTGAGATTAGTGTTAGGAGCAAAGGTTTTGAATATAGTTTGTGCTTACGCACCCCAAGTAGGACTAAAAGATAGTATAAAGACGGCTTTTTGGGAAGAGTTAGATAAGGTGATTCAAAGAATTCCACAAAGGGAGATATTTGTTTAGAAGGAGACTTAAATGGACATGTCAGTAAAGAGGCATTAGGATATCAATGTATTCATGAAAACTTTGGTATTGGGGATATAAACGAAAAAGGTACGGAGATTTTAAATTTTGCCATGGCATTTGATCTCTTTATAGTCAATACAATCTTCAAAAAACGAGATGAACATTTAATTACTTATAAGAGTGGCTTATCACAAACACAAATTGATTAGTTTATTTATAGAAAAAAAAGATAGAGTGTGTTGTAAAGATTGCAAGGTAATTCCAGGAGAAAGCTTAACCACCCAACATCGACTTTTAGGTATGGATTTACAAATAAAAAAATGGACAAAGAAGAAAAGAGTGCATCAAGCTATTCGAACTAAATGGTGAAACCTCAAAAGCGAGAAAGAAGATATATTTAAACAGAAAGTCCTTCAAGGAGATGTTTGGAATTATGTTAGCACACCCTGTGATATGTAGAACAATATGGCTATACATATTAGGAAACTGGCGAAAGATGTGTTAGAGGTATCTAAGGGAGGTGTATCGGCACAAAAAGAAGCTTGGTGGTGGAGTGAAGTAGTACAAAATAAAATCAAGGCAAAGAGGGCATGTTACAAATTACATTATGCTAAGAAAACTAGTGAAACTTTAGAAGCTTATAAGAAAGCAAAGAATGAAGCAAAAAAAGCCGTTAGTGAAGCAAAAGTTAAGATTTGAGAGGACTTATATAAAAAAACTCAACTCAAAAGAGGGTGAAAGAGATATTTTTAGGATAGATAGAGCTACATATAAGAAAACTAAAGATCTCAATTATGTTAGATGCATAAAAAACGAGGATGAAAAAATTCTAGTGGCAAATGATGACATAAAAAATAGATGGAAAAACTATTTTTATAAGCTTTTTAATGAAAATAAAGATGTTATTATTAGTTGAGGAGATTTACCCAAGTCATAAAAGTATATAAACCACATTTTTTATCAACATATTCAAAAGAATGAAGTCAAAGAGGCTCTTAAACATAAGAAGGGTGGTAAATCGGTAGGACCAGATAATATTCCTATAGAAGTTTGGAAAATACTAAGAGAAATAGGAATCATTTAGCTCACAAGACTATTTAATGAAATATGAAAAAACCAAAACATGCCCAAGGAATGGAGAGCAAGTACACTTATACCCATATATAAGAATAAGGGAGACATTCAAAATTGTGCGAATTATTGAGGTATCAAGTTAATGAGTCATACTATGAAATTATGGAAAAGAATTATCAAACGTAGGTTAAAACAAGTATCAAATACAACAGAGAACCAATTTGGATTCATGTCAGGCAGATCTACTATTGAAGCGATTCACCTTTTGAGACGTCTTATAGAATATTTTAGAGCAAAAAAGAAAGACCTTCACATGATATTTATTGATCTAGAAAAAGCTTATGATAGGGTATCGAGGGAGGTTCTTTGGTGAACTTTAGAAAAAAGAGGTATCCCATTGACATATATTAACCTTATAAGAGACATGTATGATGGTGCAAAAACATGTGTGAAGACTCATGAAGGAATGACAAACTTCTTTGAAGTTAATATTGGGTTACATCAAGGATCAACTTTAAGTCCATACTTATTTATAATGGTGATGGATGAGTTAACAAAACATATTCAAGTTGAAGTATCTTGGTGTATGTTATTTGCAGATGACATTGTATTAGTGGAGGAGTCTAAGGAAAAAGTTAATAGAAAATTGGAACTATGGAGAGAAACATTAGAAAGCAAAGGCCTCCGACTTAGTAGAACAAAGACATAATATATGGAATGTAAGTTTGATCATTTGGTTACTTCAGAGGACATAGAAATTAAAATTGGCACACATTGCATTTCCCAAAAGTAAATTTTAAATGCCTAGGGTCAATTTTTCAGAGTGATGGAAGAATTGATGGAGATGTTACACATAGAATTAATGCTGGTTGGTTAAAATTGAGAGGAGCATCAAGTATCCCTTGTGATAAGAAGATACCAATAAAATTAAAAAGGTAAATATTATAGAGCAACAATTAGGCCTGCCATGTTTTATGGTTCTGAGTGTTGGGCAGTTAATCATCAACATGTACAAAAGATGTCTGTGACAGAAATGAAGATGTTGAGATGGATGAGTGGTCATATAAGAAAAGATCGTATACATAATGAGGTTATTAGAAACAAATTAGGAGTGGCACCAATAGAGGATAAAATGAGAGAACATCATTTAAGATGGTTTGGACATATAAAAAGAAGAACCGGTAAGAAGTTTAGAAAAACTAAATTTGGAAAGTATTAAAAGAGGTAGAGGACGACGACAAAAGTGTTGGAAAGAAACAATAAAGAATGATTTAGCTTATTGGGAGTTAACTACTAACATGGCATACGATAGGGATCTGTGGAAACAAAGAATCCATGTAGCCGACCCCGTCTAATATGAGAAAAGGCTTAGTTGTTGTTGTTGTTGAAGCAGAAGGTGGTGAGGATCTTCAACAAGGAGAAGATAATGATTATTTAGTTAATGATCCAGATTACAATATGTAAATGTAAATGTATTTTATTTTTTGCTTCAAAATATATAAATTTTTTTAATTATTGAATGGTGAATGATAAATATGTACTAAACTTTGCATTATATGATTTCTTTGCAATTATCATATTTTTAAATTTTTTCTGACTTTTTTTGTTTTTCTATTTTTTTTAAATTTTTTGGATTTTTACTAATTTTTTAATATTAAAATATGATACACTATGATACGAAACATATTGTATGGTAGACAAAAACGATACATGATACGATATGCATTGAACAATATTGCTCCATAGTATTCGTTGATTCTTTTATCGGCCTGTTTGCACTTCCTTATTTTCTCTAAGGACTCGTACTCTTTAGCAACATTCTTCTTTCGTGAATAAGCTTTTGAAACTCCTCTCCAAATTTTAGCCGCAAACCCCAAGTAGATGAATGTTTTGACTATGAACGCAATCATGGATCGTAGTAACCCTGAGGTTGCTAGAGAATCTTCTCTCCATTTTTTAAAACTTTGGGTCGTCCTCATGAGGTT
This sequence comes from Brasenia schreberi, assembly GCA_036023115.1. Taxonomy (NCBI): domain Eukaryota; kingdom Viridiplantae; phylum Streptophyta; class Magnoliopsida; order Nymphaeales; family Cabombaceae; genus Brasenia; species Brasenia schreberi. Next base: position 11,338,309 of record JAYKKT010000074.1, on the reverse strand, counting down.
ATTAGAGGTCTCCAATTAGGTAATCGCATTTTCCTCGAACGAGGACTCCCAACTCTATAGATTGTCACCATTAAAAGAAGTTTATGCTATCTAGTTTGATGTTGGTGATTTAGAACGAATCAATCTTCTCCTTAGTCATCAATACTCCTCCTATCTTGAGTTCTTAAAGAAACAAACAACTATACGGCACAAATATTGATCGTTTTCTTTTTCGTACCTTCAAGAAAAATCAACCCAGTGCCCTAGATTAGCATTCAAACGCTTGCAGTAGATTAGACTGCATTAACCAAGATATTAAACACTCTTGTTGCTGCCAAATAAGCTTGTTGTAGATCGATAGGCTTTGATACCGTGTTACATAATAATCTTATAGAATAAATACTATACAAGAGATTGAGTTACTTCGAGCAGTCGATCCTGTTTCACCACACTCACGGCCACATACTCTGCGGTTGCTAATTTCTTCTCTTAATATCTTTAGGTTTTCTTAAAGAACGATTATATAGTGATGTTCTAACTTGAAAGACAAAAATACCCTTACATATTACAAAGAACATAAAGAAGCAAACCCAGACCCAAGACCCGATATACTCTTTAACAGTAAGAAGGTACGATAAACTAGACAATGAACACATTAAAAGACAGAGAGAGGAAGAACACAAAAGTGTTGGAGGAAAGTATTAAATATGATATGGCTTTTTTGGGATTAACACCTAATATGGCACAAGATCAACCCCTATTGCATCAAAGAATCCATGCAGTTGAAGCCATTTAGTGCGGTAAAAGGCCTAGTTGTTGTTGTGGATGGATAAAACAAAAATGCTTTTACTCGGTCCTTTCAAATGATAGAAACCTGATTACTTCCCTACATACAGTTATAGTTGGAGCTTTTCCTTATGGTTATACTTTACAATCCAATGGTAAGGAAAGAAGATTGAGAAGAATATAGGTGGAACCATTCTATCTGGATTCGTTAATTGAGGTCTTGGACTAGTGTTATGTGGATCGTGAGAAATCATGATATAATACAAGGGTTGTATCGCAACATGTCTATTTATCATCCTGTATCATGCCATGCAGGCCATAATGCATGATACACCCCTTATTTATAAACGTGCTTGAAGGATAAAGTTGAAATGCATTATGTCAACCAAAAATAGAAATTCATATCATGTATGAATGTAAAAGAAGAACAAAAGAATGAATGAGGCAAGTCTATACTGCAATATGGACATGCAAACCCATGAAATGCATATAAAGAAATTGCTACAAAATTATGACCATATATACAAAATTCTTCATATCTGTACAAATTTATCACCATATGAAATGCAAATTAGTACTAAATCCATAAAGTTTACTGTAAAAATAGCCAATTATTTCATTTTAAAGAAATTTGCACAATAATAAACAAAGGTCCTATTATCGCAGTATTTGTGTTGTATGTATCAGCTGTGACTGTAAACGTGGAGCAGATTAGAAGAAGAAGGTGGTGTTTTCACAATCATCCGATGCATGTATTTGTGTTGTGGTATATATATACATACATATATATATATATATATATATATATATATATATATATATATATTCCACTGATTATAGCTCAACAAAAGATATATATAAACTTTCACAACAATGATAAACCAATCACAATATGATGTTGTCTGATATAAAGCTTATTAACCAATACAAAAATAATACAGTAAAAAAGTTTTGATGCTTACTGACAAGAAACATATGAAGAAGAGAGGAGATAATGGATTGGGGAAGGAAAAGGTGAAGCAAGAAGACAAATAAGAAGATAAATAAAGAAAGAAAAAAGAATCAGAACAGGAAAGGACAGGACAACTTTTGTTGTGCAATGGCATCTCAAATTATAGTGTCACACTGTTGACATACACCTTAAATTAACTGGTTACCAGCTTACAAAGTTGGTTAACAGTTTATATTATGCCAACCCTTTGCTTTTGGGGACGTGACAATTACGAAAGTTTTAATTTTAAAGAATATTTGCAAGTTGTTGAACGATGAAAGTTCATACTTATAATTTGAATCAATGTTCAAGGGATGAATGTTTAGCCAAATTTTGATTTATAAGAATTGTTCTTTATTTTTCTGAATTTTTTAGTTTTAAATTATTTTAGAAAAATATATGATATGTTATGATATGATACACCTATCTCAAGGAGAAAAATGATACACATTACGATACGATACAAACAACATTGTCTCATACTGCTCCTCTTATTAATGAAATACCTTTCAAAAAGCATAGGCTTCAGCATGTACTGTCTTTGGCTTGTTTGGATATTTGGAAATGATAGAGTTGTACGATAGTGTAAACTTTACCATGTGGCATGCTTAAAGTCTACAGATGATTTTGGTGTCATACATCCTGACACTTATGGACTCTCAGCTAGATTCACACACACACATAAAGGGGTGCATTTGTGTGTGTGCCTCCGTGTGCAGGCACACATACACAAAAACAGATATATATATATATATAATAAGCTTGTTATACACAACAAATTGCTATATTTAGAAAAAGCAACTTATTAGCATCCTACATCGCCATCTACAATTTCACAATATAAAATTTAATAAGAGTCATCACAAACAGTGATGTTGATGTTGCTGATCAACTAGCATGAATAGCAGGCATATGTACAAAGTAAAACTAGTATAGAATACTTACCATTAGAAGATGTACAGATTTAATACCAGATGAAGTGACCGACAGCTCTTCTTTCTCAACAAAGCGGCTAGTGACAGTATCCATTAACCTAGGGCACTCTATGACAGCACGTGCACCGGTAGGAGAGTGTCTTGCAAAGGCAATCAAGACAGATAGAAGATACTCTTCAACAGCAACATTTGGATCCATCTGGAAAACATTCAGTCACAATCAAATAAGGAACCCAAGAAATTAAGCAGAAATCTGAGTTACTTGAATAGTAGCATGGCAAACCACATATTTTACCAAATAACAGTGGCATCAGAAACATTTTTTCAATAAAACCTTGCAATATTCTGATATTTCCCAAAGAAAACAGCTTCCAATTTATAACAAGATCTTTGTTAGACAGATTTTTCTTAGAACAAGCTGTTTACGTTCCAAACTTTTATAAGAATATTGTCTGGTCCTACCGATTTACCACCCTTCATATGTTTAAGAGTCTCTTTGACTTCATTCTTTTGAATACGTCGATATAAATTGTGGGTTATATACTTTTCTAATTTGGTTAACTCTCCTAGGCTAATACTAACATCTTTATTTTTATTAAAAAGCTTACAAAAATAGTTTTTTAATATATTTCTTATATCATCATTTGCCACAAAAATTTTTTTATCCTCATCTTTGATGCATCTAACAGAATTAAGGTCTTTAGATTTCTTATCTCTAGCCCTAGCTATCCTAAAAATATCTCTTTCACCCACTTTTGAGTTGAGCTTTTTTTATACAAATCCTCCCAATTTTAGATTTTGCTTCACTGGCCACCTTTTTCGCTTCCTTCTTTGTTTTCTTATAAGTCTCTTTCAATAGTTTTCTTAACATAATGTAATTTGTAACATGCTATCTTTGTCTTGATTTTATTTTGCACTACTTCACTCCACCACCAAGCTTTTTTTTGTGCCGGTACACCTCCCTTAGATTCACCTAACACATCTTTCACCACCTTCCTAACATGTATAGTCATCACAAGGTGTACCAACATAATTTCAAGCATCTCCTTGAAGGACTTTTTGTTTAAATATATCTTCTTTCTTTCTTTTGAGGTTCCCCCATTTAGTCTGAAGACTCTGAACAGTTCGATACACTCTTTTCTTCTTTATCCATTTTTTTATTTGTAAATCCATAACTAAAAGTCAATGTTGGTTGGTTAAGGTTTCTCCTAGAATTACCTTGCAATCTTTACAACACGCTCTATCTTTTTTTTTTACAAATAAAGTAATCAATTTGTGTTTGTGATAAGCCACTCTTATAAGTAATTAAATGTTCATCTCGTTTTCTGGAGATTGTATTCACTATAAAAAGGTCAAATGCCATAGCAAAATTTAAAATTTCCCTACCTTCCTTTATTTATATCCCCAAAACTAAAGTTTTCATGAATACATTGACATCCTAATGTCTCTTTACCGACATGTTCAATTAAGTCTCATTCTAAACAAATCATCTCCCTTTGTGGAATTCTTTGAATCACCTTATCTAACTCTTCCCAAAAAGCCGTCTTTATACTATCTTCTAGTCCTACTTGGGATGCGTAAGCACAAACTATATTCAAAACCTCTGCTCCTAACACTAATTTCAGCGTCATGATTCAGTCACCATATTATTGTATGTCTACTATACTATCCTTTAAATCTTTATTTATGATAATACCAACTCTGTTTCGAGCATTTTCCTTAAATAAGTACCATAATTTAAAACTTGTATCCTCAATCTCCTTTGCTTTTTCTCCAACCCATTTTGTCTTTTGTAAACATAGAATATGAATCTTTCTTCGAATCATAGTATCTACCACCTCCATCAGCTTACCCGATAATGCTGATATTCCAAGAACCAATACGAATCTTATTATCTAGGACTAGCTTCCTTGCCCCTGCATCCGTCCATAATCAAAATGCGGAGACCCTTTTTGAAAATTTTTCACTACATTCGAGCGGCAATGTAGCGGGATTAACTTCTTTACCTACACCCATCCATGATGTGGGAACCCTATCTGCAATTGATTCACTACATCCAAGCGAAAATGTAATGTATATATGTGTGTATATATATATATATATGTGTGTGTGTGTATAACACACACAATATGTCTATATTTATGTATGCATATTGGTGTGTAGTGTATATATGTGTGTGTGTGTATATATATATTCAAGAAAGCGCCTTGACGATAACAACATGGAGAAATCATGAAATACATAACATATGTATATTTATACATATAGATAGACAATAGTTCATGAAATACATTCGTAAAAGGATAAGGGAAGGATGAAAATATGTGATGCCTATGAAGTTTAGGAAGCTATCCACGAGCTTCTCATGTTAAGCAGAAGCTTTAGGTAAATCTAGTTTTGTGAGATGAATATGCATAAGCTAAGAAAACAAAAATTAATATAGTAAAAAATCCTTTTATGATGTCTACTGGATGGGAAGTTGGATGGTTCTTGATGAATTAAAAGTCGTTCAGACCATGGGATATGAATCTCTCTCATGTCCAAGTGTCATTCCGGTTGATTCTACCATTTGAAAAAGAAAAATCTATAGCAAAGAAGAAAGTTATAACCACAGAGAGGTCATATCAATCTTTTAATGTATTCACATTAAAACTCTTTATATCAGTACTTGGTTGGATCTGACTTGGTATAAATTCTCATACATATTCTTAGCTCCTTCAGGGATCAGTAATGAACCTATTAAAGAAAGAGTTGTATTAGAGAAAGAGTTGTAGTACCAACTGCAGATGAAGTGAGAGAGAACCACTTAAAGTGGTGCAGACATTGGAGAGGTGACTATATGAAGCTCTAACGAGAAGGTTTGTGAATTTGGATGGTGACCACTTTGAAAGAGGGAGATGAAAGCCTCTAAAGTGTTGCAAGGAAAGAATGCTAATATGATACATGATCAAGTTCAATGGTGACCAAGAATCCATGTAGCCGAACCCATTCAGTTTGTGAAAAGGCTTAGTTTTGGTTTAGGTTGTCATACCAGGCTCCATAAACTAGTTGGATCTCCTGGGCATAAGATTGGTCTGGATAAGGTCATAAGCATAGTTGAAATGCAAACAGTCAAGTACCAAGAAAGAATCACAAATGTTAGCATGGACAATATGCCAAACAAGTAGAATCGTCCTTACTTCCAAGATGTGACGTATTCTTGGGAGTACTCCCATTCTAATTAGACCTGCTGCAATATCCTGCTCTGCAATCGCAGTATCATCCTTTATAGTGAGTTCTTCATTTCCATCATGCACAGACTTGTGATTGAAGGGAAGGATGCTTGAGGGCTTTGCACTGTACTTCCAAAAGCCACCACTAAGAAATCCCACATCCAATTCTCCTTTAACCCTAAAAATAGGAGCCGTATACATGCTCTTGGGATTGACCAGCAGCTGTAATTGAAATGAGAGTTATGCCTCATGCGATATTAATCTGCATTAAACTTGTTAACTTTCACAATATTGGAAAATCGACAAAAATGCTAAGGAGGTCCTACCTCTGATAAATTATTGTAGTACTCATTCTGATTGCAACACAAAATGCAGTGAATAGCCCTTGCACATGCCAAAAGTTCAGAGGCATGGTTGCTGTCTAGTGCCATCCTGTAAGAAGACTCGATTCAATATTTATTAAACATAGATCAGAATGCAGATAAGGGTCCAGAGGAAAGACAGAAACTGTCAGCTATCATCAATAGTCATTAAGCAGAAATAAGTTGGATAAAATCCTATTATTTAGAAGAATTAGAAGTGTCAGAACAGATGGGGAAAAGAGTAGACAAACTCTTCAACTAAAATCAATTAGAACATGGAACTGTCCTGTCATGCATCATTCAACCAATCAGAACCGTTCTAATTGATATTTCCAGTCTTTTGAACATAATGAATTTACAGGTTCTTTCAGGTCAAAGTACAAAAATGCAAAATATCATTGTATTCTGCAAATAACATCTAGGGTATGAATCACGATAATGTCAGTGTTTTTCCTTTTCTATTGTTTTTCATTTGCATGCATCCTTCTATTTCCTTTTTTCTCTTTGATGTCAAACTTTTTTTTGGGAAAAATAACACAACTGCAGCTGCCAACGCAAAACTTTGATCGATATTTTATGAGAGGATAAGATCTTTCCAGCACTAGTGCACTGCCAACAAGATCTCCCAAGTTAAGTATGTTGAAGTGAGAATAGATTAGGTTGGGTGACCTCGTTGCACCCTCTAGCTGACCAGGCCTAACGTTAGAAAGAGCTTGCTCAAGGACAACAGAGAAAAAAATTCCTTATTTTCTATAAAACAGCATTGTCAAATCTTCAAAAGAAAAAATCCCTCAGAAACCCCCAAAACATGACTGGTAACTATTCTCAGAACCAAAAAAGTACACACAGGGAAAATCAGAAAAGCACAAAAATAAATGAAGAAAAACAAAGAACTCAAATGATACAAGCAATACAAAATCCATTATCATGTAAACTAGTCTTCCTAACAGAAGTGGCAGGAAAAAGTTTAACCACTTTCCACAATTGTCTGCATGATACTCGGGCACAATTGCACAACCCTGAATTTTGTGCATTTTACCATTGGGGTACTTGGGTGAAGAAGATACATGAGAGGAACTTAGGAAAAAGTTTAACCGCTTTCCACAAATGTTCGCATTATACTCAGGCACAACTTGCACAACCCTGAATTCCGTGCATTTTACCACTGGGGCACTTGGGTGAACAGGATACATGAGAGGAACTCAGGAAAAAGTTTAACCGCTTTCCACGAATGTCCACATGATACTCGGGCACAACTTGCTCACAACCCCCTGAATTCGCTCCCACCCTCCCTCGCTCAGGTCTTTCTGGTGAATCTAGCTGTTGGTCGCTCTTGATAAAAAAACTATGAAGAAGTTTAGCTTCTTCAAATCCCTTCTCTCTTATCCAAGCCGTAAAGAGTTTAATCGGTAAAAATTACCAGAAACTTTAACCAATTAAAACTTTTCTTTTTCCCTTTAAATTCAAAGTACATCATGGGTGTGGATGGGGCCTAAATGACTTGACGTTGTCCCCAAGGGGTTGGGGAGAGGGCCTACGCTGCCAGACAGGCAATCAGGAATTCAGCTGTCTTAGATGCAATCGCTTTGCACAAGTCAATACACACACAGCAAATATCCCAATGGCAAGGGCCCTCATTTCAGGGTCTTACTTTGCTAATGCTAAAGTCACCTCCTAGGTGTGGTTTCATGAGCACCTTAACCAAGCCTTTCACTATACTAGATAGGGAAGATCATAGTGCAACACCAAGGAGGTTTCCTAGTATTATTCTCCCCAAACATAGTAACTTTTGAGTTTTAACGGAACCCAGTGCATTAGTGTTGAAAAGATTGCATCACTGGTAGAAGATCCAACAAAATCTTTGTTGGTCATCAGCTATCCAACACAAAATTATCCTCTCACGGAGTTTGGGACCGGCCATGTCACCTCTGACGTAACTTCTATGGATAATTGAGAGAGAAAGAGAGTAAATATAAGACCATAATGTAGCTAAAGCATGATTAATGATTACAAATTCTTCCGTTCTGTTATGAACTTTTCTTTTGCAATGGCACAATTCAGTCCATAACAAAGAGATCATAAAAAATACAACACATTGCCTCTTCTGTGACAGGAGAAAGGCAACATGAATTAGCGGAATCAACTGCCACCTTATGAAACATTGTGATTGTCCATGCAAATCAAACAATAGTCAGACAAAGAAGCTTGAGTTCATCAAATCGTTCATTAAACCTGGAGACCTTGAGAACCAACTTCAAACTTAAGAGCAAGCTAAGTTCATAAAGCATATCCATTTGGTGTGAGTGTGAATGTGTGTGTGAGAGAGAGGGAGAGAGAAAAGAAAACACTAAGACTGAGGAATTCAAACAGTGAGAGAAGAAACAAAAGATGATCCCAAAAATCAGAGCAAGAGATTTGCAACCAGGAGCGGACCTTCCCCAAATCCCGAGCCAGGATGAGAAACCATGAGTCGAGTAGGTTTCTTTTGAGATTAAAGTCAGTAACATCATAAAATGAAAGAAAACCTAGCAAGGGCAATTTCACTTAGTGAATAGAACAAGATATTCACCTCAGAGTCAAAATAAGCTCAGGCTCTGGTCCAATGGCATAAGACCAGATAGCTTGCCAATCAACCAAGTCATTAGCATGAATAGCATTCCCAAATTCAGAACCACCATGCTTTCTAGGTTTCAAGTTGCTCAAGGCTTTCTCAAGCACAGAAACCAGAAGCTGCAATGCAAGAACTCGCTGTCCTGGAATCTGTGTTGAGCACATGCATAAACAAGGAAGCAAATTAGCATATAAGTATGAGAGATCAGCTAAACAACTTGGAACACGACCAGCAATGCTGAATATCCTTTTCATTAGTAGGCATTCTGTTAGATGTGGTAAATGACTATAGAAGCCCCCAACTATGTGCGTCATCACACAGTCACATTTATCAACAATACCAGCACCTCTGTAAAATGAATTACAAGATGCAATTTCAGAATCTATAATAATCATTCTATTATAAGAACGGAACAACTGAACTCCCCTCATGCTAAACAGTAAACAGAAATAGATGTTAACTGGCACAACAGAAATAGATGTTAACTGGCACAAGGAATTATGGCTCAGAGGTGACTTCAGTGATTGGCAAAAGGTGCAACTTTTCTTTCCTATTCAAAATGACCAAACACAACCATGCACCAAATATATTGAACAGACTCCAAATATATTCAAAAATTACACCATTCTAATCTTGCTTCAATAAAGTATAAGAAAATTCCTTCAGGAAGGTATCAAAGATGAATCTAATACCAAAATTTTACCACAATTGTCTTGAAACAGATCTGGTCCTTTCTGAGTGCTAAGCTAACTCCTTTCTGCATTTATCCACCAACAAAATTTTACCATAGTTCTAAGTGCTAAGCTAACTCCTTTCTGCATTTATACAACAACAACAACAACAACTAAGCCTTTTCCCATACTAGTCCTTTCTTTTCTTTTCTTTTCTGCATTTATCCACCAACAAAATGTTGTTTGCAAATCACATGGACCACAACACTTGATGTAGATTGTCCTTTGTGAATTCATCCATAAACTTGATAGACTAGTAAGTAATCAACCATAATATACAAGAGATTCTTCATGGTCAAACAAAGAAATAAACAAGTAAAATAAGTTGTCTTACATATGCTTTTCCTACCAAAATTCTGTCCAAAGGAAAACCATTTACTGTGAGGCACTTCGCAGCTAATCATGATACATCAATCTTGACATGACATAAGTAAATGGCGAGGACAATGCAAGGTTCATGGAATTGACTTCCGAGATGGATCTAGACTCTATAGTCCATGTTAACAATATGCAACATCAACAATTTAGTGACTCAAACATAGCATATGCAATAGGAAAATTTTAACAACTCACTATACTTCTAGCAAGAGCTACTGCTTCTCTGATTGTGTAGCCTGCACCTTCAGGATCACCCTCAGTTCGCAGAAAATCTCGCTCTGTTGCATTATCGATTACGTCTTGACCCAACCCTGGTAAGGAATAAGATTTTTCATTTCGTCAAGAAATGTAAATATCGAAATACCAGTTCATCTCCACAAGTGAAAATAGCAAATCACAAACTCCACTTGCATTTGAGATACCATGTTTGGATGGGAGAAAGTAAATGCATTGAAAGATTGTTTCTAAGACTACATTTAGTTCATCCTAATGCTTTTCACACGGATCAAGAATATGATAGAATAGAACCTGAAATATTGAAAGGTAATATCAAAAATAAGATTTAAGTTTGTTTCAATGCAAAGAAGAACCCACAGGCACAAGTGACCTGCTGGAGAGATGGAGGCTTAACAGAACTAGAGCATGGCTGAGGTTTCAATATGAAGCAGTCAGCCAAAAACATCACTAAGCTTCTCCATCACACCAAAAGCAAAAGCAAGCCTTTTTGAAGACTAATTGGGGTAAGGTATATGGTTCTTTGTCGTCTTGTGTCATACTAGCATTTAACTCCAAAAGAAAACATCATGGCATGCTAGACTTCTGCATAAATAAAAGAACTGCCCTTCAGAAATGAAGGAAAACCAAAAACTGATGGAGGTAGGTACTTGCAAGTATGGTGGAGAGAATCAACAACGAAGTCAACAAGGCAGATGAAGATGGAACTTATAGAAACATTGCATTCAAGAGTAAAATTGCACCAAAACTGTGAAAAACATGAAAAATGGAGTTCCGAAGGATGGTGGCATCTCATCAGAACCATGGATGTTGTTGGAATAATTGAAGCTCAGTAGTGACACCAGAACTCATTATGGCCACCAAAGAGATGAAGAGGATTTACAACTGCTTTAAAAGGTGGAATTCTAAAAGGAACTCCTACCCATTTTTGATACTCCTAAGGAAAGCTAGCTGAAACTCTTCTCACGGTTGGCAGTGAAAATGGACACGCTTTGGACCTTTTAGTGGAGAAGGCCTTAGAAAAAAACAAAAGGATCAATTTATTTGCAGGCATGTGTTGAAAGTTGGAAGTATCCATGTCATTAAGATTGAAATCTCAAAATTTCGAAAAGTCTTTGCATGAAACAGTAGCAAGTAAAACCCAGTATTAATAGTGGATTTACATATAAAAAAAACAAAAAACAAAGCCAAGAGTCACTCAGACTGAATGATGGAATCTAAAAGAGAAGCAAAATGATTTGTTTTGGTTTCATGGAGAAAGTAATCCAATCAGATGCTATAAAAAGTAAAAAATAAATACAGAAAAGTGGCGATAGAGGCATGTGCTATGAACATAAAGGACGTACTGTAGAGCAAATGGAGGCTAGGTGAATGAGTGACACAATTCAAAGAGTATGCTACAAAGTGCATGATAGGAATGAGAATCATGAAAATTTAGGGGATTACAGTAAGGTAAAGAAACAAGAAAAGGTACTTAGGAGAGGAAAAACCATAGCTTGGAAAAATTTGTATAAAAAGCTTAACATAAAATAAGAGTGTAGGATGGAAAACCTCAGGCAGGCCAAATGTATCCATAGTAATGAAGCAAGATGCTCATGACAAGCATGGATATCAACGTGAGATGAAAGAAATGCTTTTATAAGTTTTAATGGGAGTTTAAGTGTTAAGATTAGCTTGGAGCACAAAGAAACCATCCTATCTTCCAAAGAATTCAAGCAAAGTCATCCTTTAGTTATGAAGTCTGGAAAGTTTACAAGTCAATCATATTGCCGTGGAAGTCAAGAAATTGTTAAAGTTTACAAGTAAAACATACTTCTATGTAAGTTGAGAAATTGTCAGGAAAAGCTAGTATGATTTGGCTTACAAGATTGTTCATATAACACAAAAGATCAAGGAAACTCCAAAGGAATTGAGGAGTACAGTACAGTGATACTTGTATCCAAGAAATGGAAGATATTTAAAATTATGTCAACTATATTGGTATAAGGTTAATGAGTTAGAAGAATGTTGAGACAATTATTTAGTGTAATATTATTTGGATTTATATCAAAAATATCTAATATTGAAATTATTCACTTATTAAGACATATAATAGCGCCAAGAAGAAAAATTTTCATGAGGTCCTCATTGATTTAAAGAAGACTTGTGACATGATGCCAAGAGATATTCTTTGAATTGAATAAGAAAGAGTACTTCTAACCTGCATCAATTTTATTTAGACATTATGATGAAGTAAATACTTTATTAGGACCAATGAGGGGATAACTATATATTTGATCACTTGATGTTAATATCAGGTTATACATATGATCACAAACAAGCCCATAGCTCGTTAGTTTGCCTATGAATCATCAACTAACAAAACATTTAGGAGAACAAAGACTAGAATCAAGTTCAATGTTTTTGCTAATATAGGTAACGAAAAGTTAAAATTCATACACATTGCATTCTTAAGAAAAAAAATTTGATCCCTAAGAGTCAATGTTTCAACAAAATGGGATACTTTATGAAGACACCGTACATTAGAATCAGTCAACAATAGTTAAAATGGTGTGTATCAGGTATTAGATATGACATGTAGAAATAACTTGAATTTAAAGGTAAATATTACAATGCAAGAATAAAACCAAACCATGGTGCCGAGTGCTGGGTAGTCACCCATCAACTTATGCAAAAGCGGTTACTAGCAAAAAGTGAATTGTTGAGGTAAATGTGTAGCCCACGGAAGGAAAGACTCAATTCCTTAAAAGCTTATTAGAGAAAAAGTTGGTGCACCAACTATGAGGGAAACATGGTAGTGGTTTGGATTCAGAGGCTACCAAACAAAGCTCTAGTGAGGTATCAGAAATTATATGGTGAAACTTTTGAAAGAAAGGTAGAGGAAGGCCTCAAAAGTGTTGAAAGGCAATGAAAACAAGTTCATAAATGTCATATCAGGCAGATCGTGCATATATATGACTAAGAATCCATGTAGACTGACACCAGTCTTTGGTTTTAGTCTAAAACTTTTAAGAGTTCATTTCTAATTCTTTTGAGGCTTTGTATTTGTACCAAGGAAATGTCACTTACCATATGAAGGTGAAAGATTAATACATGCCTTTTAAGATAAAACCACATCAGTCTCTATCACAATTAGTGCCTTGAAAACTTGTACATGTTTTATCAAGTTGAAAAGGATGATATATTTTGTTTCTCATAAAAACAAGTTATGTGGATTATTGTTAGTTTTCCTGAAGACAAAAAGTTGTGCCATGATTTATGCCAAAAACATACTCTAGAAGATCACGAATTGTTACATTGAAAATGTTGTGCTTATGAAGTAGAAACATGTGCATCTTTACATTGAAAACAGAATCTTTTGGGTTATCGTTAGCATATTGATTTAAGTCTGGCATAGTTGTTACATATTGCAATAACAAGATCCAAACTCCAAAGCACATTTGTATCTGCATGAACAGATCCATGAATAAGCTGAGAAGTACAATGGATGTTGCTCCTAGGTAAATTATATATACTTTGCATGTGTATGCATGTGATCGTGTTATCCACATTCATCCCTACCTTCCATGCCATTTCTACATTCATCCCTCCCTTTTGGCTAATCTGGAATCATCCTTATATTTTTCTTAGCCTCTCAAGAGATAGTACATCCAGCTTATCTACTCCCAAACAGAATGTAAAAGGACATCTGCGCCCATATTGTATACATATTTAAAGTTTGACATTAAACATTTATTTGAAGTCAACTTTTTGTTTTAACCATATGGAATGGATAGATTCCAAGCCCTTGATTTCATAGGTATTTCTCTCATCATTCATTTGTAAATCACATTAATAATTTTATACATTTTGAAAATCAACTTTAACAGATTTCCACATTTGAAACAACACAAAATCACTATGACATATAATATTTATTGATTGCAAAAAAATATTAATTAGATCATGTTATGCGCAATTGATTTATCGAGAAGTGGTAAGAATTAAAATGTACTCATTTTCATCAAGTCATTTGAAATGATAAAGCAAGGGCATTTTGTTACTTTAGTTTGAGAATCAGAAAAGGGAAAAATAGTTAATAAATCATAAATATAATAGTGCAACACTAGAGTTCTAACCATGTCTTGAAAGATCTATGCAATTTGACAATGAAGGATTTCAATGTACCTTCCATAGAAACAGATCCATCCAAGGTAAATCTCAGTTTCCTTACAGCCTCAACCCTATTAGACCAAATGTCCCACATGGTATTGTCAGAAGAGTGCAAAGATTTCCTAACACCATTATCTGTGCCACTCTGCTTGCTTGTTGAAGCGTTAGTGCTGCCATTATCATTCCCTCCAGTCACAGATTCACGTGGATTAGGACTTGATGCAGAATGCGCTAATTCATGGCCTTTCTTACTTTCGTTCTCCAGTAACATTTCTGACATCATAGCCAACTTATGTTCATCAGATTCAGATCCATAGCATGTCTCTGATGTGCTCTTCCTTAGTGTTTCCATTTTCTTTCTTCCGCGCCTTTTCAGCATCTCAACTATTTCAGGCTTTACTTTTCCCTTTATTTCTTCTTGTGCTTCAGCAATCTGCTCAGATGACATTGTCTGTAGGAGAGCATTATTTTCAGCATCAATGTCATCCACGCTTGACACGAAACGGCTACTCGAAGATTGAAGCTCTCTTGATTGATCAGTCTGCATCCGCAACACAAGGCTTTCAGCCTGTCCTCTCTGAGGAGGAGAAGAAATGCTGAGTTTTGTATCAGTTATGGTCACCCCTGGTGATCTTGAACTTGAACTGGTAGAATGCCCACTTTCAGATACTTCTTCGTCAACATTGCATACTCTTTTTGTTGGTTTTGTGCAAGTAGATAGTTCACAAGAAGGAAATGTCCCCAACCTGCTACTTGTATATGGATTAACTTCAGACACTTCCTTCTCTCCAGTTGCTGCATATTCCACTCCATCAGAGTTGCCGCTTCTCTTTGGTTTTGTCTCTGCCAAGCATTCCTCTGACACTAGCTCTTTCCACTTGCTAAGGTCCAAACCTTTCTTCTGTCTCCTCTTCACTGGCTGTGCAAAATCAGCTCCAATATCAAATTCCTGCTCTGCTTCATCTTCTCCTTCCTCTTCACTAGCAGCTGGTGCTGAATGCTGTAATCATAGGGAAGTTTCAGTCACAAATTACAGTTTTAACAAAGCCATGAGCAAATGTTCTGCTTAAAAGTTTTCCCGAGGAGTTTTAATATGAAAGACCAATACAAGAACCATTCGTTGTATTAAATACCAAAACAGCAGTATAATTTCTCTGAAGGTTGCAAGAAAAATAAGCAGTACAGGTCGAAATCCAAGACCAAGGGGCTCATCACCTACCAACATGCCAGGCTCCTATAGGACTGCAGCCGCAGACATTGGTGAGATGGAGTTGTTTTTCCATCTGCTGTCACAAGCCTTTGTTGCACAAAATGAACAATTTGGTTTGAAATTCTTAATCCTTTTCCCACACATGCAAATTGCTTATTTGAAAGGTTTCCTGTGGTGAAATCATCCCCATTAGAGTCATTGGATAGATTTAGCAAGTCTTTTATTTGAAAAACAAAAATAGTTTGAACAAAAGCTGTCGTCCAACTCCAAACAAAACCCAGAAATGATATAAGATGTGAAAGCAAGAAATTAACAATTACAGGAATTCCAACAAGACAAGTTGATTCACAAACAGATACTAAGGAATCGATCTGGAAGCCAAAACCATCATGAATAGAGAAATAGATATCGAGCAAGAAGAGAAAATTAGTCAAAAATAAACCAAAAATTAAAGTAGATCCATAGCATATTTCCTGCAAAAATCAAAATATATAACTGGTCACATTGTTTTGATATCAAACTTCAAAAAGAAAGTATCATGTTGTGAAAATCCTATAACGAGCAAGAAAAAGTAGTTATTATAGAATGTTTTCTGGAAATTTTAAAATATATATGGATGTTAATTACATCATATGAAACTTAAAAAAGTGATTTCCATAGAGTGGAATATGGTACAAGAAAGTATTACCTTTTGACATTTTAATTGGAAAAGAAAAAAAAGCATAACCTCATTTTCCATTTAAGCTGACAGCAAAATATAAATATTACATGAAGAGTAAAAAAATGTGTAAGAAAAAATACGACAAGACAAACAGAGGTGTAAGATATGTATTGGGGAAGCATGGAAGATAAGACTCCCATGATGTTTCAGAAGTTAGGGTACGACAGCAAGCATGTGTCTTTTACCTATTTAAAGCATTTCTATGCAGAAATGCTAACCTGAACTAAAAAGACCAAGACATGCAAAACTTTGTCCTTAAAATCAAAAGGTGGCAAACTATGTTGCACGGGTACGCCTAAAATGACGTTGTACCCATATCCGGTACGTATCGGGTAGGCGTATATATATGGGTACGTCAGGTATGTACCCATACGGCGTGTAGCATACCGGTACGTGAGTACGTATACCGGTATGCGTACCCGACATTGGGTATGCCAGATCGGATTCGGATCAGTTGACCCAATCCGATCCAAATAAATTATAATTTATAAACCAAACCCTAACTCTCGATTCTTTCTCTGGCATACTGTCTCTCTCCTTCCACCCTTCGTCTCACTCACCTCCTGCGTTTCTCCTTCGTCTCAGGCCGACTGCCCATCGCCGATCGTCGACCACCTGATCAACTGCTTGACTGATTTCCTTTGTCTCAGGTCGACCGTCGACCACCGTTTGAAACTAATCATTTCCAATTTAGGTAAAAATGGATATCGTTCTGCACGTTAATGGAAGTCATCAATATCGTTCCATTCACGTGTTTGAAATGATACTGATGGTGTTATGTTGGTGTTATGTTGAACTTTTTGATCTCACTACCAATAACATTCTCATACTACCTTTCCAAACAGAAAATACGCAGATTGATGATACCGATGGTGTTATATTCTCGGCTTTGGTGTGGTGAAGTTTGATTTCCTTTTTTTCTTTGGATTAGCGAGCCGGAGTTAGTGTACATGAAGTATATGAAGGTTTCCGCAAGTGGTTAAGCCTTTCAAGAGATAGAAAGGAAAACATATAGGTACTCATGGGGTTTGAATCGTTTGATTGTTTGAAATGATATATGTAGCTTTGTTTCCTATTGATATTACACATGCTACTTCGGAAGATCTTGTTATTTTCAAATGGTTGCAAAGCTAGGTTTTGATACTGTTCGAAACCTGGCATTGCTGGGAATTGCTAGAAATGGTAGTAAATAGCTCACGATTTGTGAATCAGTACCTTAGGGAGTTAGGGGAATAAATTGTTGTATCACTTTAAGGGGTGGTGGACTTTGTGTGCTCTACTAGTCTACTTACTCTCTCTCTGCAAATTTCGTTGGTTTCGTTTCCTTTTTCCTGGTTATATCCACTTACATTTTGTGTATGGCAGCGCATGCTTCTCTCTCTATAAATAAATGTATATATTATAGTATTTTCTAAGCACAAAAAAGTAACTTTAGATGCACAAACTGGAACTTTTTTTATACAAACTTGTAACTTTTTTGTGTTGATATGAAATATGTAATATTCTGTTGGAAATTGGAATGATATTGTTTCATAATTCATTGTATCCAAGTGTGTGTTTGCTTGTTTGTTCATGAACTATGTAATACGAGTTTGTTGTGAATTTATGTAATATGTAGGAAGACTGCACTGCGAAGTATGTATTGGTCAACTATGTAATACGAGTTTAAAACAGGTACATATCATAGTCACTACACCTTTTTCATTGATTTTGAGCTAAGTTCTTGATTTTGAGCTAACTTCATGAAAATCGTTCAGATATTATTATTAAGATGGATGTTCGAGATATGCATAGCTTTAAATCTGGTTCATTTGATGTTGTGATTGACAAAGGTCTCTCTATCTCTTCATTAATTCTTTTTACATATGTTGGTCTTGCTTATATGTTGTTGACTTCATTATTCTGATTTATGATATTCCTGAAATGATGCTTCTTCAGGAACTCTTGATTCTCTTATGGTAAGCACTGCAATGATGGGGATCGCCTTTTATGCTGGTTTCATATCTTTTCTTACAAATTCAATTGACGACTTCTGGTATGTGTTTGTTGTTTAATTGTTCTTACTTTGAAGAAGAATATAAATGACATTCTCATAGTCATAGTTAGAATACCATTATTCTCAAACATTAGAATGCTCTATATAATTGTGTGTGTATATATATAATTTTTTAATAGTAGCGTACTCGTACCTTAGTTTTTTATAAAATTGCGTATCCCATACCCGTACCGGGAACCAGTACCGTACCTGTATCCATGCAACATAGGTGGCAAACCTTAGAGTTTCAAATGTTTGTCCAATTTGGAGAGAACTTATTTTAGATCAATAATAATATCATATTTCTTCTAGTTGATCTGAACTCTAAGACCAACCACTTTAGGTCACCATACCTATTGCTCCAACCGTTATGCCTTTTGAAATGAATTATGATTCAGTCCAACAATAAGTTGTAATGTTGTATCACTTGGCTCATTCCAAAAAAAAATTAACTTGATGAGGTTCCTAACAGTTTCAAAATTCTCCAAAATATCCAAAGTTTTTCTTACCCAAGAATGAAACTACAACATTTACATCTAAAACACGCATTTGCAAGAATCTCCACAATAGAGCAATCTAAGCATTCATATATTTTGGGTCGGGCGACATGTTCTTGCATGCATAGTCATGATGTGTTTAGCGTTGTGAAAGACTATCTCGATAGCAAACCAGCAGAGTACCATGAAAAGGTATAACCAAAGTAATGTCAAGAAAGGTTTTGCTCGGTGAGAGTCAAAATTCAGTCAAGCATCTATATCAAGGTAACACGGAAAAAGCAGATGCTCGGAAGTTACAACATTGGCAACGGCAGTATCACCGGTTTAGTTGGTGTTCGTGCCAATAGTTTTAGAACTAGCCGACACAAACAATAAAAGTATAAGCCAACTGATTTACTCATACAGTTAACCATCAAGTTGCTATATGTTGCAACAAACTACAGCCTCCACATCAATAGTAACGCACGACCTATACCTGTAGCCCCCCGCGCAGATGATCGCTAATGCATAAGATGCATTTTGATTAGGGCATCCAGATTATATGTGCTTCGTAAAAAAATCAAAACTGAAAATCTGAAAGATTTTACAATCAAAGAACTCCAGTTCTACCTTAATTGATGTCCTTTTGATGATACTCAAAAGAATTAGCTTGACAGTGGTCCAATTATGTCCATAAGTTGCATCTTCGGCTTAGAGATATGTTCACAGCTAACCAACACTAGTTTTAGATGAAAGAGGAAAACGAATAGCACAGGGAGAGGGAGAGAGAGAGAGAGAGACCGGTCCGCCATGTGAGCGGTGGCGGGCGATGGGGAAGGGAAGGAGGGAGGGTTCGGGAAAGGAGAAGCGGGTGCGGCTGCTAGTGGTAGTGGAGAAGCCCTTCTCGACGATGCTGCCGACGAGTTTCGATGCTTCGACAGGCAGCTTTGCTGAAGCCATCGGCACACCCCCCTTGTACTCCTTCACCATTTTATTCTGCTCTAGGCGCGAGAGAGAGAGAGAATGAGAGACGGGGGAGGGAGGGAGGAGTTGTTTTGAAACGAGCAGAGTTCCGCACGATCTGGGGGAAAACAAGGAAGACGTGTTTGAATCGGTCGACGTCCGATACCTTTTTACGATCCACATCCTTTTCCCCGCAATACTCCTTGATCATTTTTCTTATTTACTAAAATATCCTTTGTACAGGAAATTGGGTTCTCCCCTCTCCTCGTGCACGAACCGGCATTCGTCACAATTCCCGTTCGCGTTCCTCTCTTGATTTTTCGCTTTTCGACTTATTTTAACCACTTATTACTTAATTTATAACTATTTTAAACATAAAAAAAATATTTTTTTAAAAAAAGAAAAATGAGAGAGAAAACAATAAAAATGATCAATTTAGTGAGATACGTTGTTGATTTGGTTTCAGTTTTTTTTAGTCGTTTTGATTACTTTTTTATGAATTTTTTAACAAAAATAAAAATATTTATTGTAAACAATAAAAATGATCAATTTAGTGAGATACTTTGTTGATTTGGTTTCATCTTTTTTTAGTCGTTTTGATTGCTTTTTTATGATTTTTTTAACGAAAATAAAAAATGATGGAGTTCTCGACATAAGAGACGCACCATGATGGGCCTTAGTTGGGTCTCTCTCATTGGAGAAATACAAGTGAACTACGTCTCTCTTGTTGGAAACTTAATTTAGTTTTTTTTTGTGTATTGATTCTCTTTTTCTTTTTTTTCTTCTTTATTCTTATTATTGTTGATATTCTTTTCTTTTTATTATTGATTTCATTTTTTGTTTTTTATATTGTTATTCTCCTTTCTTCTTGTTTGACAATATTAATAAAAATATGTCGAAAGAAACAACAACACTAAATGAAACATTTGTCGTTAAAGTAAAGAGATTTGACAAGATAAACCCTTCCTAAAATTGGGTGAGGACGTAGAGAGAAATGTTGAAATTAAGTTGACAGAAGAGAGTATTTATATGAGGGGTAAGTTTAGTATTTGTGGAAAAAGAAAGGGTGGTTAGTAAAAGGGATGTGTAATTCACTAATCAATGCATTTGATTTGAAAACACACTCACGCAAAATTTCCTTGAGGTGGACTTGGATTCCACCCACCCATTTTATTTACAAAATCTAAAATTCTTCTTATAGATATTCTCTCTCTTCTCCTTCTTCTTTCCTTTTAACAGCTTTTATCGATTTTTTCCCAACAATCTCTTATAATGTTGTTCTCTCTTAATTATTCGGTCTCTCTCTAAATCTTATCTTCTTTAAGTATGTTTTAAACAGTTATAAATAGGTTTTTAGTTCTTTATTGATCTCTCAATCTCTTGTACGTTCTTTATTATTATTCTCAATTCCTATCTCGATCTAAAAATAAATCTTACAAAAAATTGTGAAATTTTGAGTTTTATAATATAAGTCACAACAAACGTTTCACGTAAAGAAAGAAAAGAAATCGCCAATCAAGATGAGCCTAAAACATTTTTTATTTAAAGTATAAATGCACCACTATTTTAAGAGCAATGCATAGTGGATGTATCTTTGTCCTAAAGATGATATGATTGAATTGCATCACTCTTTAGGGTCGATAATGAAATGCGTTTAAGATGCATTATATTTAAATGATAGATACATTTTAAGTGTGTTGTTTTTTTGAAGTGTGACATGTGATTAGTGTGTTTTCTTTTGGTGTGAGAGAGAATAGAAGAGAGGCATGAATAAAGATAATTTTCAAGAAAATGATGAAAGAAATATATGTTTAATAAATAAAAGTATATATATATATATCAATAGTAAAGGTCAAAAGAAGACTCCAACTTATAGAACATGGTATTGAAGAACACGTCCAATATATGATTTCGTTCAAACACGAGTTAGTTCAATTTTTTGAGTATTACAATATTTTTGGCACTCCTTTTCTTTTCTAAATATATATTTTTCCTCAAATATAAAGTATCCTAATGAATTTTTTTCTCTAGTCACTAATCGCTTTCAAATAGGTCAACACAAAAAGTATATCTCTCTATTTCATGTTTTGTCCTATCAATGGAAGGAGATAGATATGGTCAGTTTCAACTGGAACCGAATCGGATCAAAAATCAGTTTAACCTGGTACTGTGACTACTCTGTTTGGTTTCAATTTCAATTATTGTGGAACCGGAATCGGCTATTTTAAATCATAATATTATTTTAAAAATTTTACTGTATTTTTAAATTTTAATAAAAGTATTGATTTCGGACTCAAATTGGAACCGTAAGTTCCAAAATCATAACTGAGACCGCCCGTGAACCAGTTCAATTACGGTTCCAGGTCCCTAGCTAATCTTAACGGGACAGAAGAAGAGCTACTTCAGCATATAAAATAAAAAAGAAACTCTCGATAAATTAGTTGATCCAAACAAGATATTGATCAGCCTATGAAAATCATGTTGCAAACATATCAAGTATCAAATAAGTTCCTCAAAAGGGGCGTCAAATTGCTCAAGAAACTGGATTTGTTACAAATGGAGAGGAATTTGATGCCCCATTTGTGTGTTTTTCTTTTGTTAGAGCAAGACGCCGAACTGGAACAGAGGATCCAACAGTCCCAAGCTGGAACTGGAACCGAACGGAACTTGCCCAAAAAGAAAATGATCACGGAAATCCCCAAAACATAACAAAAACCAGAGACATCTCAGCTCGATTTCGTCTTATACACCTTTTGTAGATTTTACCGAGGGATTTAGTTTCCTCACAACCCTTCTTTTGACCGTCTGAATGAGTGCAACACGAGCCAATAAATTGATTAAACCAATAACATCATGAACCGCATATATATATATATATCGCCGGTTTTAATGGTTTCAAATTGTGGGTTTCAATTTTCTTGAAACTAAGAACCGGAATCAAGACCGAACCGGTTCCAACCCAAATTCAAGTTCTAAACCTTTCAAACAAAAACAAATTATTAACAATACGAAACCCATAGTTTGGGGAGCCATCGATTCCGATTCTATGAAAGGTCAAACTAGAATTGAACCGAGTGGTTTATCGATTTCTGGTTCTGTGTCCGGTTTCACTGGTTTCGATTCCAATCGATTCTTCGGTTCCCATTCAAACTGTCCAACGGGGTTTTGTACCAGTTAGGTCTAATATTGGCTTCTAGATTCCATCACATCATATGGAACCTCACCCTTGCCTTAAAGCTAATGGAGAAAAATAATGATTGAAAATATTCCAACAACCGAGTTGGTGGTTGGCCGGACTGAAAATTCTTGAGAGAGATAGACATGTTGACACGGTTTGGCCCGGCCCACCTCTCGTCGCCCTGATGAACGGAGAAAAATATATGAGTCGGTTTTGCTGGGCCTGTAAAATGCCGGCTCGTGACTTGATTTTTGTTGGGCTGCATGTCAGCCTATATACAACAACTACTAAGCCTTTTTCCATACTCGACGTGGTCGGCTACATGAATTCTTTGTTTCCACATACCTCTATCATGTGTCATATTAACAGTTAACTCACAATAAGTTAGATCATTCTTTATTGTTTCTTTCCAATACTTTTGTGGTCATCCTCTATCTCTTTTAATACTTTCAAAATATAGTTTTTCATACATTCTTACAGTTTCTTCTTTTGATTTTCTTTCTATATGTCCAAATCACCTCAAACAATATTATCTCATTTTATCCTCTATTGGTGTCATACATAATTTATTTCTAATAACCTCACTATGTATACGGTCTTTTCTTGTATATCCATCTCAACATCTTGATTTATGTCATAAACATCTTTTATACATGTTGATGACATGTAGCCCAACAAAAATCAACCCACAAGCCAGCATTTTAAAGGATCACCAAAACCGACTCATATTTTTCTTCGCTCATGAAGGCGACGAGAGCTGGGCCAGTCCAGCCCGTATTGACATGTCTATCTCTCTCAAGAATTTTTAGCCTACATAAATAAATATTATATATAGTTTCCTATTGCATGTATATATATATATATATCTTTTTCAATTACATATACATGTATAAGATGGGATTATATGAAAATTCATGTAAGAGTGCTCATTATGGGTATTGAACTCACGACCTTTCGCTTGAAGGTTCTGTTTAACCTTATACCCAAACCACGAGAGCCACGGCTCCTTGTACATCAGCTTGAAGCTTTTCATGAATCTAAATATGATAAGATATGTGATTGAAAAGCTATTGACTCTTAAGATAAGGACCCACCAAAAAAAAATCCAGAGGCAAAGCCATCCAATTTCCAAGGGCAGGTGCACCACACTAAAGTCTCACCTGTATAAATAAATAAAACATATGTAAGGTCCATTTCTTTGTAGCTAACCTTTATATATATATATATATATATATATATATATATTGTACCTATCAAAAATTCATATGGCCCTACGGCTATGTGAGAAAAAAATTCTCTACATATTTATATTAATAAAAGAATATTACAAGATCCAACAATTCTTTTTCATTATCAAGATGCCAAAAATCTGCAACCCATTGATAGAGATAGACATGTCGGGTTCAAAACCAGTTAGAGACTATGTTACCCGATTGAGCTGAAAACCAGAACCAAACCGAAATCAGAAACAACCAATTGGGTCCAAAGACCATAATTGAGACGGGCATTCCCAAATTGGTTATGGTTCCTATTCTCATAGAACGGAAACTCAAATTTATGCTCAAAACTGCTGGTTTTGGTTCTATTTTATAAGTTTTCGTTTCTTAAAGTTTTTTTTTTTTACCTTGTTTAAACCATGAATAAGTAAGTGGTTACAGTCATGACAGGAAGTGAGTTGAACCCTTTTTGATACGGTTCACGGTTCCGAACAACCCGAAACCAATCATGCCTATATAGATAGAGCATTTTAAATTGGTTTGTCAAACCACATTTTAGATGTGTTGTGAAATCTAAATCTTCCAGTTTCAAGATGAACGGCTGAAGCTTTTTGTTTAGTCACCTCATGACCTACTATATTGGGTCTAATCAGGTGTAGCAAAACGATAGATGGTCACAAGAAACTGGGCGGCTGAGATTTTAGAACAGGCTCACAAATATGATTCGATAAGCTCTTTTCCATTGTTCTCCTGGATAAATTTTATCATGTTTGTTAGTCAAAGTCCAAAAAAGATATGCAACACCAAAACAACACCTTTAGCTCCTTTCTCAATCCTCCCCATCTCCTCTCTGCAAAAGACCCTCTTTTTATTGTCCCAATGATTCCTCTCCGAAAAATTCCTGCTCTTCCTCTTTATTCCTCTTGTGGTTGCAGACTGGTTCTCTCTCTCTCTCTGCGTGTGTAGATTGAGCCCACTATTACTTATTGCCAATTTTTTGAGTGCAATGAGTGGCTCTCCAGGGTATCAACCAATCTGGGTGCCAGTAGAAAATTGTTCACAGGGCTTTTGTAGCATATATTGTCCTCAATGGTGCTATGTAACATTCCCTCCTCCTCCTTTTGTAATGGATGGTCAGGATTCAGGCTCAACTTTCTCCCCTCTTGTGATTGCCATCATTGGGATATTAGCTAGCGCTTTCCTTCTTATCAGCTACTATACTGTGATTGCTAAGTATTGTGGCGATAGAGATTCCATAAGAAGGAGGTCACGAGGCAGCTCTAGTGAAAATTTTGTTGAAAATAATAACACAGGTGAAGCATGGCTTATACCGAACGATTCAGGGTTGGATGATTCTGTGATCAGATCTATCACGGTTTGCAAATATAAGAAAGGTGACGGACTCATTGAGACCACTGATTGTTCTGTGTGTTTAGGTGAGTTTCAAGAGGATGAAAGCCTTAGACTATTGCCCAAGTGCAGTCATGCTTTCCATCTTTCTTGTATTGATAGATGGTTGCGGGCACACTCAAATTGTCCTCTCTGCAGAGCAAGTGTAGTGTGTATTCCTACGCCGGTTTCTCTCCCACCACAGTCGTCGGTGCCGGAGATCTCGATCCTGCTGCCTCTGGGATCGGCCGCGGAGCAAACAAACTCATTGGGGACCGGAGTTCATGTCCAAGCACAAGCAGTCGAAGACGGCATAAGTAGTCCTGTTGGTGCAGAAAATTCTTGTGTTGTGGGTGTGAATGATCAAGTTCAAAAAAGAGAAGACGGTATTATTGGAACTAACACTAGTAGAAGATCTCAAAGTGGTTTGGGTAGGGAGGAAGATGCAATAGTTGAGATCAGTTTTGAAGAAATCCAGGCACCAAGGCGGTCGACCTCGATGGATTCATCGAGCAGGAATAGCATTTCCATTGTTGATATGTTGTTGGTGAATCAGGGATCTGCTGCAAATGGTAACGAGTGCTCCTCAGCATCGGTTTCTTGTGAGCAGACGGGTATAAGTAGGGGTGAGTTTTCAGGAAATAAGAATCAAAACAGAGCTACAGCACCGCCGCCGCTGCCGATGATGAGCAGATCATTATCTGGTGGAGAATTCCTCCATGGCAGGGGAAGCAATGCAATTCTTCCACTATGATTTGGTCCATTTTTGTAAAGATAAAGCCCATTTGTTCATTTATCTTTGTTTCCTTTGCCCATGTAGTTCTTTGAGAAATCATTCTAATGGCGCAGCGAGTCTAAACGCATATCAAATTCGGATCGAGAAATGATCCCTAGATTAAACGTCGGAGATGTCTGATTGGTTGAATATACTGTGATTTAGGCCTTAAAGGATAATAGAAATATGAATTCCATATTTCTGTGGAATCTAATACGGTTATGATGCAGTTTTCCGGTAGATGTATAAATATCTATGCTTCCGTTGCAAAATTGGCATCTTTTGACACCATTAAACACGATTTGATGCCTTTCACGAAGATTTACACTAATCTACCTGGGTGTGTGCGTTACTAAAGTGATGAGAGTACCATGAAGGGTACGTTTTCTTATCATTGAATGGAATCTAGCAAAAGAAATTAGGTGATTTTCATCGCTTTTGAAAGTATCTTCAGTCAAAAGAGTTCAGAGGCTGGAGAGCTAAGAGATAAACGGCTAGACTTTCTTGAAATGTGTGTGCTTGTTCAACTTTCTGGGAAATCCTTTCTAGAAAGTTTCTGTTTCTGTGTCTTGAATTAAACGCTCGGGTGGGAAATGACCCTTTCTCGTCAAAGCTCGTCTTCCCAAGCATGACATGCTTTTATAAAATGCATTTGTCTAGAGGAAAAGATTACGAAACTCATGCAGGATGCGTCTCCACAACTGTGTGCGTGTCGTTCGGTCCAGTCATCAGATCTTGAGTGGTCGATACGGGTGGCGATGGATGCCGGAGGTGGTAGCATTTTGACAACTGGTTAGGTGGTGGTAGTGATGGATAGGCAGTGGCAAATATATTGGTGACGATGATGGGTAGGCAGCTAGGGGTGGTAGATGAACCAAGCCGCCGCTTGTTTGGCTTCATTCGGCTCGCCTCGTTCGATCGGTTAAACCACATGAGCTGAAGATGAAGATGGTAACTTCAGCTCAGTTTTGGTTGATCAAAGTGTATATATATAGAGAGAGAGAGAGAGGAGGGGAGAGAGAGAGATGGGATTATGTCTACTACACTGCTCATTCATCTTTCACAATTGCTTTTTCAACGGTAAAGATGACAACGAGACTGATTTTTACGTCACCTACACTCACCCCGTTTTAGGTTCTGGAATCCTATATACAATAGGGGATCGGACCTTTACCCACCCTGTACTTTTTTATTATGACTTAGTCCTGTCCCGCTCCATCCCACTTCAATCAATAAAATAATTTTCCAAAAACATTTAATGTATATATATTACATAAATAAAAAATCTTATTTATAACATTTTATATTATTAAATTAAAAGGTATTATGTATATAATATATATATATATATTGAAGCGGGTCTACTGCAAACCCATCCTACCTCGTTGCAGGACGGGTTTTGAGGTTTAGAACCTTCTCCATAAGAGATGGATTGGAGTGGGGGTACTCATGAGATGAGTTCAAATTGTCATCTTCATTAAGGTAAGAGAGTAATAACATTGTTTTTCAATATTTTTTAAAAGCTTTTAAAAAAATTAAATTACATTTATACCGTCAAAAAACAATAAATGAATATGAGTAAACATGTCAGGGTTTTTAAGTTGGTAAATGAGGAGAAAACTTTTTGTTTTTTAAGGTTTTAGTAAATAAGTGACAATTTATTTAAGATATTTAAGACAATCTCTCTCTTAACTTGGTTCAGTTAAGCCCATAAAAGGATAATGAACAGTTCGTGAACGGTGAACCTGTTTGAACATAGGCTGCTCAGTTAGCTGTTAGTCGGCTTGTTCATATAAAAAAACGAGACTCTGCAACAAGGCTTTTCAGGTTGGATCAGCTTGTTTAGCAGCGCCAATGGTGGCAAGGTAGTTGGTATATTTGGTGGTTGTTGAAGATCTCGACTGCGTGACGCTGATGACAAGTGACAGGTAGTGCTGGTGATGGTGATGTGCCGTGTGGGTAGTAGTTGGTGTTGATGAATACGGTGAAAGGTAGTGGCTGATAATGAGGAGCAGCGAGTGTTGTATGGTGATGATGGCGCTGTAAGACCATAGATGGTGGCGGTGATGAGCCGAGACAGAAATTGGTGGTGGCAGTAATGGAACCTGAAACCGGAACCAAACTGACTCAAAGCCGGTTTCGATTTGAGGCCTAAACCTCCTGAAACAAGAAAATGAATTCGAAATAAAAAAAATGGAAAACCACCGATTCAGATTCCATGGAAGATGGAACCAGAACCGAATTTAGGCTCTGGTGCTCTTTCTCATAATATGTGGGTTTGAATCAAAGTAAATTTGATTGTTAATGGAATCAACGATGAAGAGTAGGCAAGGCTTATATTTCAATGAACTGACCTTCAAACTTGAGAGACTCCAATATTGGATGAAAATGAGTTGCCGGGAACGATTTCTCCGGTGGCAGCACGGCTTAACTACTTTAATTTGGTTCCAAAGCTGGGAGACGAGCCAAGAACCGTGTGCACACGGTGGCCGGCTCATCCAACATCCAGTAGTAATTAATTGGACATTTCAATACAAGCAATCCCACACAGATGGAGGTGATCGGTTTAGATCCAAACGGGTTGAATCGGACCTGAATCCCCTCTTAAGCTGGAACCAAACTGTTGGACCCCGTTTTGGTTTTGGTTTCACCTTTCAGGACGCCAAACCAGAACTAATAGATGATCTGAAACCGGCAGCTCCAAACCATATTTCGGATCTTGTTCCGAAATCCCATCTTTATTGAGTTGGTTCTTTCAAACATAATCACAACCGAATTGGAACAGGATCGAGACTGGAAACCAGACCTTGAAGAAACCAGAGCCAGAGGTGGAACCAGTGGTCTAGAACTGCAGGGTCGCGTTCTACTCAGAACCAGCCAGGTTTTATCAGACCCCTCCACTGAATTTTAGCAAGCTGGATCTTGCCATGCCCCACAAAATTTTACACGTCTGCCACTGTCAACACACGTGATTCGGCTTAGTTTGTCTCAAGTTCGGCTCCACATATTTGGTCCATGACATATAGCAAGAAACACGAAAATTGTGAAAAACCCACGGGCAGGAAGGGGGGTTAAGGTAAACCCATCCTGCCTTGATATATATATATATATATATATATATATATATATATATATATATATATATATATATATATATATATATATATATATATATATATATATAGTATTTTAGATGTGTTTTTAAATATAATTTTTTACATAATATAACTATATATACATAGTAACTTTAATGTAATTATATAAAATATCATAAAATATTTTGTATTTTATGTAAATATTTAATATTAAATGACTTTTTTCTTAAAAATACCTAAAATGTTAATATATTCAATAAAAAATATACAAGGTTGGTGTGCAAGAATACATTATATTCTATTACGGTACATAACTTGTGAAAGTGAGTCCAAATTAATTGCCAAAGATTAAAATATAAATGCTTAGGTTTCGCATTTTTCTAAGGAGTTGGGCGGCCAACCCACCAAACCAATGTTACGCACTCGAATTGTTTAAAGAAAAATTCCATCGCATTTATAGTATGGTATTTTCCAGAAACAATTTGTATGCTAAAGTTTGTCAAAAATCTTCGACGACTCTTCATCGTGTGTATAAGTTGCTAACTAATACCAAACAAGTTCTGGATCTATGGGTTCATGTTCGGATTGATTAGTTCTTGCTGATTCCTTGAAGTCTCTCTCTCTACACACACACACACACACACACACACACACACACACACACACACACACACACATATATATATATATATATATATATATATATATATCTCAAAAAGTTACCTTTTGAATTTATAAAAATATAAATTTTAAATTTGAAGAAATAAAAAAGTATTTATACTTTTACAAAATTTGAATCTTAGCCCTTCAATATATTTAATTGGATAGTCTACATACTAGTGTATTTTTGCCAAATACTACTAGGGATGGCAATGGGGCGGGCTTTCACTCCACTCACACCTGAACTGTACAAAAAGCGTCTTTGTACACCCGGCTCCATCCTGTCGAGCTCAGCACCCTCTTTGTTACAACCCGGTCCCACCCTGCCTCACCCCACTTCAACCTACAATTTTAAGAAAAAAATCAAACAATATTAGATATTTTATATAAAATACAGAAATATTTTTAATGATAACTTATATTATTAAGCTAGAAGTTATTACGTGTATGTTTATACTTATATATATATATATATATTTAAAAGTATATACATGTAAAAAATACTTATAAACATCATATATATATGATATACATATATTTTATATCAATAAACATTTTAAAAAGTATATGATATACATATATTTTATATACTTTTATATATAGAGAGAGATGGTTTGCCTTGTTCCATTGACAATCTATATACATGACGTGTGTGTATGTGTTTATGTATATATATATATATACACACAAATGTGACCCATTTTTACCCATATATTAACCCGTAGCCCTTGGAAAAAAAGAGAACCCATACCCGTACCCTCTCCATTAAGCTCTATGTTGGGGCCAGGTATAGGTATACCTGTCCCCGACCCACCCCATTGCCATCCCTAGACAAATTCACTATTCTAACTTGGTGAATTAGACACGTCTCGGTTTGGAAGCAGACCCATGGATCAAATTGGAACTGAACGGGGGTTGGAATCCAGCCGAAGTGGAGCAATTACGTTGTTTCTTTCATGGAACCAATATATGTATATATATGCATATATATATGTATATATATGCATATATATATGTATATATATATGTATATATATTTGTATATATATAGAAAGAGATTTCAAAATTTCAGATCTTCTCCCAACCATAATCAAAACTGGCCTTAATATGGTTTGATCCCACAACGCGACATGTCTAAGGCAATTTGTAGTAGTTCTACTTTTTCAACTTGAAAAGGTAAGATAAATTTGGAATAGATGCTTACTTCTTTTAGAAAAAAAGAGAGGCCGAAACCTAACACACATACCCTTACATGCATACACCCTCCGAGTCAAACTCCCTACCAACAACAATGGCACAAGAGCGTCTCGTCGCTGAGCACAGTCTTCGGATGCGAATAGATGCCTACTTTAAGTAGTTCAAGTCATACATCACACACATATCACAAACACGTACAGGTGTATGCATGTACACATGTAAATACATAAAAAAGAAGCATCCTACTCATATTTTACATGTTCACTCATACTCATCAACTATTTTTTAATGACATAAGTATAATTTTAATATTTTTAATTTAAAAAAATAACATTATTACATTTAACTTTTATAAAAATAATGATCAAACATAGTGGGGTAAGATTGAATCTCTCTCTATATTTTCAATCTTTTTTGTGCAAAAGTCATGATTCTTTGTGCAAAGAATAAAGAAAAGTAGTTTTCACAGTAAACAAAGTACGGACTAAAATCAGCCACATGTATGTAGTTTCGCTCCTTCCATCGCCATATCACCGAATTTGACAGTTTGGATGACTTTTAAAAGTAAAAATACACAAACAAACCTTTTGTGAGAATTTGGGTTTAATTAATATTGTAAATATTGTATCATACGATACAAATACACGATACAGGTGTATCAATACCTGAACCGATATGATTCAGATACATGTGTAACACCCATATTGCAATGTATCGTATCCCATATTGCACAATACACTGTCTTATGACACAGAATGATTTTTATAATTTTTTTTATTTTTCAATTATATTCGGTGACAGTCATGCATAACTGCCAAGGTCAGGATAAATGATTCGGCATGAAAGTCCACAAGATCCTAACTGAAAATAAATCTCACTAGCTAAAGTCTAGCTATCACCGGAAAGCGTGTGTATATATATCCTTTCTATACTATATGCTCAATCCATTCTATGCAATCATGCCTAAAATTTGAAATGAAAAAGCCAATTTTATCATTGATTAAATGGTGAAAACTTAAATATGGATGTAGACTGAGCATAAACCACTATCGCACAGGTGTCTCTATGTTTATCTCTTCCCGAACATCAAGAAATTGTAGCCCAAATGATTTTTTTAGGCAAAAGGTAAAGTTTTACTTCTTTAATTTGAAACATGTCTTTGCCCTTTAATAATCAAACGACCCACTTTTTAAGGAACTCATGCAAGGCTTTTTAGGGTTATATATATATATATATATATATAGAGAGAGAGAGAGAGAGAGAGAGAGAGAGAGAGAGAGCAGTCCACACATACATTTATCCATGCTCTAATTAAAAGAAAAAAATAGTATCAAGCTTGCCAAAAGTAATTTTTTGTTTTTAAAATTTAAGCTTCAACCACCAATTTCACTTATTCCATGAATGAGATCCCTGAGAATGTTCAAGCACGTAAGAACATTTTTTTTTCTCTTTCTCTCTCTCTCTCTCTCTCTATATATATATATATATATATATATATGTATATGATGAAGTTGGTTGAGTGCACTCAAAGACAGTGCATTTAAGCAAAGAATCACCAATCACACCAGACGGGTTGCTTATCACGGAAGCGTGGGAAGGTAAGGCAAAGCACTGCTCACAGTCTTTTTATAATTAAGAATATTTTGCTGGAAAATTTGACTATTTAATTTTTTCCAAATATTTAAAGTCCAACTTATTTAGTTAAAAAGAAGTTTTATATTATGTATAATAGAGAGAATGGAAGTCTCATTATGATGGTATACTCTTCTTCACAATTTCAAACCTTCCTTTTAATGGAACAATTCCGATACAATCTAAATTGTATGTATTTTTGTACTTTCTGCTTTTTTAAAAAATATTTTAAGTGTTTTTTAACCTAAATTGTTTGATCAAAGATATTGACATTCAGATTGTTTAGAAGAATTATGGAGAGAAACATACAAATTGGAACATAGAAACATTAGAAAGCAAAGGCTTCCGACTTAGTAGAACACTGACAGGATATATGGAATGTAAGTTTGATCATTTCGTTACTTCAGAGGACATAGAAATTAAAATTGGCACACATTGCATCCCCAAAAAGAAAGTTTTAAATACTTAAGGTCAATTTTTTATCGTGATGGAAGAATTGATGGAGATGTTATGCATAAAATTAATGCTGGTTAGTTAAAATGGAGAGGAGCATCAGGTATTCTTTGTGATAAGAAGATACCATTAAAGTTAAAAGGTAAATATTATAGAGTAATAATTAGGCTTGTCATGTTTTATGGTTATGAGTGTTGGGCAGTTAATCATCAACATGTATAAAAGATCTGTGACAGAAATGAAGATGTTGGGATGGGTGAGTGGTCGGTCATACAAGAAAAGACCGTATACATAATGAGGTTATTAGAAATAAATTAGGAGTGACACCAATGGAGGATAAAATGAGAGAATATCATTTAAGATGGTTTGAACATATAGAAAGAAGATAAAAAGAACATGTAAGAAGGTATGGAAAACTAAATTTGGAAAGTATTAAAAGAGGTAGAGGACAACCACAAAAGTATTGAAAAGAAACAATAAAGAATGATTAACTTATTGTGAGTTAACTGCTAACATGGCACACGATAGGGATCTGTGGAAACAAAGAATCCATGTAGCCGACCCCGTCTAGTATGGGAAAAGGCTTAGTTGTTGTTGTTGTATTGTTTGGAAGAATCAACCATCCAAATTGATCTTAATATACTCTTTACGTGCCGAACAGATGTTGCACTGTGTATTGTGCACATCTTGCATCAAAAGTGCAGTCTAATTCGTCAGCGACGGAGAAGAGACAGGTTATTGTTTCTATGAGGTGCTGAACAACACCTTCGTGCTCGTTGTTGCTGCGATGCTATAAAGAGCATTACCGAAGGGTTGTCTTCTCGTAGAGGAGAAGAACAATTCTCTTGTTCGTGTGTTGCGAAGGAAGGCTGCCGATTGTGTGCATCCCGGGAGAGTCGCTGAATGTGTGCAACTAACAAAGCCGCTGAAAAAAGTATCGAGCCATGAAGGCTGAACAAGGTGAATAGCAAGGAAGGCTTAAAAAAAGTGTACAACCAGGACAACTGAAACCACATTACGAAGAGAAGAAACCACTAGTGAAACAGAGCCAGATACTGAGAATACGGTCAAGCATGATTGATTGGTGGAAATAACTTGGTTTTTTTATTTTCACAACTAGAGTCGGAGTATGTACTCTCATAAGACCAAGCAACTTATATGTTTATTACCCAGTTTTTGACAATTTAGGAGTTAAAGTATCACACTCACAACTTGAGGGGTGAGATAACATTAGTTAGGAGTTGCTGAGTTACTTAAGTGCATGCATGACATTGCTTTAACCGGTTTTAGTTTTAGGAACACTTTTGTCTTTTAACATGTAAAGTCCATTATATAAGGACTTAATCTGCCCTAATAGTTTTAGGGTTTTATGAAACAGAAAGAGAGAGGAGGGTGGCCCTCCAAACCTTTCATTCTCTATTGTTCTCCCTTCCGTACTCTTTGCCCTCCGATTTTCAACACTTTTTCCATATTAAATGGGGTCAGCTGCATGATTTTTTTTTTGCATAGAGCCCAATCATGTATCGTGTAACAGTTAACTCAATATAAGCTAGATCATTCTTTATTATTTCCTTCTAACACTTTTGTGGTTTTCTCCTTTCTCTTCTGACATTTTCACAATCCCGTTTCTTGTACTTTATCATAACTTCCTTTGATTGTCTTTCTAAGTGTTCAAATCATCCTAAATTATTTTTCTCATTTTATCATCTCTATTGTTTCATTCCTAATTTGTTTCTAATAACTTCACATATGGTCTTTTCTTGTGTAGTCAGCTCTCTCTACATCTTCATTTCTGCAACAAATGTCTTTTGTAAAATGCCCAACACTCAAAAGCTGTTATTCATCATCAAGAGAATGGCAAAAATATGTCAGGCTTTTCTTTTGCTAATAAATATATGTTCTGATTATCAGCCAGATATATGATTATCAATTTTAGGACAAAGAAGATGAAGAGTCCAAGACAAATGCACCAAAGAATATGATGAGTCAAGATCTGTTACAATCATGTTCTGGGTAACAAAGACAGGCAAACAAAGAGATCCATACATTTATCTGATGTTCTGGGAGCATCTGGTAATACGTAGGCATAAAAAAGTTGCATGCTAACAGCTACCTTATTTTGCAAAATTCATCAGTCAGATAAATAAAAGGACGATAAATTTCAAGCCACAAGGATTTTTTTTTGGAATGTGATAAGAAAAGTAGGATCGTGATTATGCATACGACAAACCTTGGCGATTAATCGCGTGCCATCTTCAAGCAGAAGTGAAGTTTCACCTGCATCAGTTCTGCCAATTGTTTGAAGGCTTAAAGCATACAGTAAAGTATCTGAGGGCAATCTAGTTGCCATAGCTTCTAAGAGCGCCTTTCTTTCGACACCACGGACTTCTTGCCTGCCAATAATGTGAATTCGCATGAGCCATTTCTCAAGGCAAAAAATGCACTATAAGCCAAAGAAAATCATTTAGTTGTCATCCGAAACAAACAAGAGAAACATGAAACTCCTGACTGTAAATGCTTAGTTCTTACCGCAAATCCTGGAAGTCAAATGTTCTTAGCTCTCTAGTCTCTACCCTCTTCAGATCTGATTACCATGCTGCAAGTACCTGATCCGCTCAAATGGTTCAGATAAAACAGAATACGCACTTATAGTTATTGGAGTATGTTTGAGATAGTTTTGCAGATAATGAAATTAAATAGTAAAAGTTTATTTATCTAAGCAGCATATGTTCTGGATAACTCCAAGCAACTTCATGCAGAAGATAAAGGATGACGACTCCTCCACTATGAAATTAGTAAAGATCAAGGGATTGGGTTCGCGAATTCGTTCCTTGTTAAGTATACGAGGATATCTTTAAGGACAGTGGGAACTGGGAGAAACAAGGAATTTTATGTAGACATTGTAGAGGAAACACTCTGTTTTTGATAAAGTACATAACACTACATAGTAATCAAGATCCATAGACGTCAATCTAAAATAGAATTATGCTTCCACCCCCCCCACCCCCCAAAAGAAAAGAAAATATGCAAGACTACATAAAATATACATACATACATGCACACACATATATACAGGTACCTAAGCATAAAACAGTGTAGTATTTTGAATGCTTTATTTGTTAAATTCATGGAACTAATAGCATGCAAATCATGACAGATACGATCAGGCAGTGATAGCTGTGCATCAGAACGACTAAAAATTACTGAGATGCAATTAATCGATAGAAATGCACACCACCAGTTTGAAGACAAGGTACAACTTACAACTTATATTCATGCTTGAAACGTGACTATAAGATAAAACCTCCCGACTCTAACCGTCCTTCAGTTCACCTGAATGTAGATTCTCTTTTGAATTACAATTTGCAGAAGCTATTTCCTATCCGAATTCTCCTCTCGGAACGTTTCAAAGGAAAAAAGAAAATGAATGACATGAAATTCGAAAAACATGCTATAGATCATCACCCTTGAATCTCAGAGAAATGGCTTCTTAGATCATCTGCAACTTTCAGTTCATCCAAAACCCTCCAGCCATTCTTGAAGAAGGTCAGGGAAGTTCCCGCGGTCCTGAGGGATTCTCCCTGTTCCAAAACCAAAGATTTGGCGCCCAGCCTGTAAATCCACAAGATGCATCAGGTCAACTCCATCATTTCAAGAACTACCCACCAGATTAAAAGCACAAACTCGTTCCAAAGAGTCTAAGAACAGAGGGAGAGGGAGAGGGAGAGAGAGAGAGAGAGAGAGAGAGAGAGAGAGAGAGAGAGAGAGAGAGAGAGAGAGAGAGAGAGAGAGAGAGAGAGAGAGAGAGAGAGAGAGAGAGAGACAAGGCGGTAGCAAGACCCGCGATTCCAGCTCCCACGATGACAACATCTTCCTTCCTGACGCCTTGGCAACTCACCCCCTTCTTCTTCACCCAACTCCATCTTTTCCTCAAATATCCGGATAAACTTTCATTTCGTGTGGCCTGAACCGAAGGCATCAACTGTGAAGGACTCGCAGTGCAAGAAGCTGCCATTCAGCTCCACAGAAGACTCCCTCAAGCCAGTGTGCGCGTGTGTGTGGGCGCTCGTAGGTGCGTGCTTACAGAGATAGAAGCCAAGAAGCAGAGTGGCCATGAGAAAACAAGTGGCATGTAGGGAGCCCCTCATCAGTGTTGAAACTCAGCCACAAGTTCTTCTCTAAAGCTGGGGATGAAATGTGCTCGCCTGATCAGCCAAGCAAAATAATTAGTCAATATCGCTTAATCACCCAACAAAATCCAGTGACGAACTCATCTTCATGCAAGTCAAGACTGTCAGAAGAGGAAAAATTTGATACCATTAAGAACACTAGGATATTGATCTTTTATTGCTTTATTAGCGAATAGAACGTACGAACCAGGTTGAAGGAAAGTCATACAATTTT
Organism: Brasenia schreberi; assembly: GCA_036023115.1. NCBI lineage: Eukaryota > Viridiplantae > Streptophyta > Magnoliopsida > Nymphaeales > Cabombaceae > Brasenia > Brasenia schreberi. Next base: position 11,300,533 of record JAYKKT010000074.1, on the reverse strand, counting down.
CTAGCAGATTGGCATTTTTCGGTCACCAATTTCGAGAAGTAAAGAAGGGAATCCTAATAAATGAACAGCTAATTTTCACACAGTTTAATTGATAGGATCTCCTCGAAGAAACTGAAAGGATAGATGAAACACTAATGACGTGAACTCTGCTTAAATGCTTATGCACTATACATTAACTGAAGCGTTAAATCTATATGAATGTATGAAACTGAAAAAGAGAATGATTGCTGAAAGCAGAGATCCTTGGGGAATGAGGTCTCTTAATTAGGAAGGCTTAGCATCAGAAATGGGGAAAATCATCGGCTTTTTTAAATTAAAGCTCTAAAAGGATTAAATTCAACTGAATAGTATGATAGAAAAGTGATCACACGAAAACATATTAAACTGTGCAAGAGCTTTGGAGCCCATAAAATTGATATCATAAGGGGCTTAAAATCCGTGTGCCTGAGGCAGTGGACTTGGCCTGTTGGAAGATGGCTTCCAGTTAAAGAGTATTTATTGAAAGATAAAAACTTCAACAAGCTTGGTTTAATGGATCTTCTACTCCTACCAAATGGTTGATCTGAATTCAGCCACCATTGTGTTGATTGCAATTTTATAAACTTACATGAAACAAAATATTCATTTTCTTGTTACTAAATCCTGATTCAGCTGGAATGCATTAGGTACATGTCGATTTTGGAGCCAAATCTAATCATCGACACTTAGGATAAATGTTTCCCAGTTAGTTCAGATCCTTGTTAGTTCGAGCTCAAGATTTGGATGCTAAGACCAGACCCGATCACTGTTCTTTTCAGTTCATTAGAAGGAAAACCCTTCAAGTTAATCAAGTTGAAGGTCATGAGTTCAATTCAAGAAAGGTGATGGTATTTAGCGTCCATCAAACTGAGATCACACAGCCTGGGACCATCGAAAATGGTGGTCAAGAAGGGTTGCTTTAGAGTGTTGAGCCCCCCTTGTTTAATTCTTATCAATCTCAAGCAGACCTACCACCAACCAAAACAGGGCTTTTATTAACTCTAACCAACTGGGCTTTGACTGATTAATGGCTTGATGTTTGTCATTACATGAAGTTTGTTAATCAAACTTGCACCTCTCACTCATGTGGATCATACAATATTCTTCAACTTCTTTTTCTTTTATTTCTCTGAAAATATCAATCTTCAGCTTGCCGGGCGATCTCCATGATTGAGTTGGGTTCAAGCTATGTCGAGCAACTCGAGCTCGGCTCCTTAGGTTTGTTTCCTTTCAAGTTTGAGAAAGTTATGAAGGATCATATAAAAGATTTCCTACATCACTTTCATCCTTTTTAAAATCCAGATGCTCATGATCTCAGTGTCCCTGTTCTCAAGACATGGCTCAAACCAAGACACATGGTTGTACGTGAATCTCTATCAATGGTGGGTGGTCTTTACTAAGTCCATCTAAGCATCGTTCCTGCCTCATTGTTGTGCTATCATGAGTAATGGAGTTATTAATTTATTTTGGGATTTTTCTCTTCATCTTACCTTTCTATCTTGACATCTATCAATTTGAGATAACTCCATCGTTTTACTATGCATGCACGTGCGCACACATATACAGAGAAAGGCTAAGAGAAAAAGAGAAAGAGTCCTTGGTACATTATAAGCTACTATATCCAAACAAATTTCAACCATTTAATTTTAAAGATGAATTATTAAGATTTTAATTGAAAAAGTAAAAAGTTAATTTTTGAATTAGATACACGTGTAAAAAGTATATGAACTTTTTTTTTTAAATCAAAATATCAACCATTCATCTAATTTAATGATTAAAATTCATTTAGATATATTATTATGCAACATTGTTAGTTTCCTCCTCCTCTCTCTCTCTCTCTCTCTCTATATATATATATATATATATACATATATATAACAAGTAGGTCCAGCTCCATTATTCAACAAACAGCTAACCACATGATACTGATTCAAATGATTTTGAAAATTAATAAAGCCGAGTATATGATTTTGTTGGTTGCATCATCTTGTGTTCATACTTGACATATGATGTAGGTCTACCAATTCAACCTATTAGGTGTATCTAACCTATCTTTCACTGCCTTTTAATCGGCCCATAACATCAATAAATGAGGACTACGGACACCACTACTTAGCACCCATCAGTATATCAACTTGCATAGCCAAACACCATGGCAGAAAGTCTGCATTTGCAAGCAGTGCAAACCATCGTGCCGGCTAAGGCGACCGAGCCCGGGCTCAAACACCCAATCAAGATCAGTGGCCAGTGCACCCGCAAGCTGTTCTCGGATCATCTTACCATCATCTTTTACTACAAACAAGTGTGGGAGGAAGACAATGATGGACTCATTGTGGGAGGATGGATCAAGGAGTCCCTCACCATGGCTTTGCCGGACCGTCCGGTTCTTGCAGGCCGGCTGGATGCGGAGGACCACCAGACTGTCAAGTTAAATGATGCCGGAATCCGGCTTGTGTATGCACAAGCAAATACTGAGCTCAACCAATGGCTAGAGTCAGTGGCTATGGACAAGAACGTTGAAAGACAACTTGCATACTGGAAGGATGTAGATAGTGATAGACCTCAGAATTCTCCATTGTGTTATGTTCAGGTACTTCTGTAAGCACTTCAATCCTGTTTGGATGGAAGTTTATAAATTTCTATAAATATTTATCTTTCATCACCAAGCTTAAACTAATAAAATAATTAATTAATCTTTTTCCAGATGACTAATTTTCAAGGAGAAGGCTTCTCAATTGGAATAAGTTGCAGTGTACTCATCTCTGACCCCTTGGTCTTAACAGACTTCATCAAAACTTGGTCTGAAATTCACAAAAAACTAATAGCAGCACACAAGCATCCCTCAAAACTTCCATTATTTTATCGGTCGAGCTTAAGGAAGGCGATTCTTCCCAACTCGCTTAACTTAGTGCAGGACTATTCGAACGAAACTGCCGTTTTCAAGATCTCAGACACAATCATGAAGAGATTAGACAAGGTCTTGCAAAATGGTAGCCATGTTGATCCTATTGAGGTTCTTGGTTCTCTCTGCTATGATAAAGCCAAAGAGAGTTTTGCAAGTGGGGCTAAAGAAGTGTTTTCATTAGTTATCTCTGATAAGATGGGAGCTAAGAATGTCAATACGTGCAGAACTTCAAAAGGTTTTACAGGTTCAAGTAAGGATTATAATGATTTTTATGAAGGACTGAGGGCTATAAACTGGGATGCTTTAAGTCCTTTTGAAGTTGAGTTTCAGGGAAGTAACAAGCCAGTTCATGTTTCATATCTCATACATCCTTTCAATGGTGAAGGGCTTGTTATCATCATGGGCGACCACATAGACGACGGCTCATCTCCAACATTCATCAGTGTTACTCTTCCCAAACTCAAGACTTAGATGTCCGAGGATCGAGATTTGCGTGCTTGATTGGTTAATCTATGCGAGGGCAATTGAATACTGTCTCTTATGTTCTTTGGGGTTTTGATGTTTTCATGGGTAAGTCAGAAGTGAGAAGTGTGCATATATTATTTTCTGTAGTCACTTTGTTGTTCTTCTGTGTAATTTTAGGATTATAATTGAGTTAAATTCTGTGTCCATTTTAAGCATTAGGAGATTTGATCTGCCAAATGAGAAATTCATGCTCTTAAGGAGGTGTTTGATTACAAAGCCTAGGATAATGTAAATTGACCTAGGTTTCGGTTCATTTGGTATCGTAGGACCTCACTTTTTATCATCTGGTACCGTACGATCTCACTTTTTATCTAATTATAACAGGGAGTGCGTTGCTGGAGCTTTAACTAGGCCTAGACTCATAATCAAGCACAGCTTAAGGGTGACATTGGGGTCTGGGTTTGTCATGAATCAACCCATATCAATCTCGTTACGATTTAGATATGGAAACGAAGGCATAGATCATCACTTATCCAAATAGGACCACAAGATTTCTAGTAGGGTTGCTTACGTAGGTCTGACCTACAAAGATCCAACCGTGAAAGGGCACTCTTTTTTTGGCATAATGGGAGGCCAAAGCCAAATGCATGCACCAAGTATTGAACTCATGACCTTCAACTTGTAGGTTGACCATAGCCAAATGAGCCATTGATCGTCGTGCTGCGGAAAGGGCACTCTTTGATAGAACGTGCTTATCCTTTTCTTTCGAAAGTCAAGTAAGGTTAGTCAGACCCGTACCAGTGGTATTTCTATCGGACCTCGATGAACCATCGGCTCGCATCTTCGTAAGCTCGCTCTACATTGGACACGGTGAGGGTCAGAGAAGGTGGAGCATACAGGCATCCGTAGTGCCGATGGGCCACAGCAAAAGAGTACACAACTGAGCACAAACAAGCAAAAGCTTACCTGGCTGGGGGATCGACTCACAAGTTGAAGGTGATGAGTTCTATATTGGGGGTATGCATCTGGCTTCGGGGGCCACGAAGAAGATGAAAAATTATTTTTCTTGATCTGGATTGCAATTTATTTATATCATCCAGGACCCAGAACCGGGTCTGGTGCTAGCATCTCAAAGTGAGACACGGGTCTGGATTATCCTGGGTCCTACCCGTTGACGACCCTCATTTATATTGTTGGTTGGGAATTGCAGCAACCATTGATAGATTCGAATTAATGTTGGCAACGTAGCTTTCATTTAGCAGGAAACTACAAACTGGAAAAGGTCCACCAGGACGTTGTTAAATTATGGGTCATCAGCAAACCCATGCAAACACACACACATGCACGCGTGCACACAGACAACATATGTACACATGATGCACATACATACGTGTGCGCATACATACACAAATAAGCTGCACACACGTAAGGTTGTCTCATTTTCTCCATCTCTTCCTACTGTGTAGAACTCCAACCTTCTCATATTTTTTACTTATAAGTGAACTTACTAGTTCCACTAAGAAGGTATGAGAAACTAGATGATGAAAAATATTAAAGGAATAAGACGAAGATCATAAAGGTGTTGAAAGAAAACTATAAAAAATTATTTAGCTTATACTAAGTTGACTGTTAGTATGACATATAATCGAGCTCTATGAAAACAAAGAATTCATATAACCGACCCAATCTAGTACGGAGAAAAGACTTAATAGTAGTTGTTGAAGTGAACATACTAGCTAGGGGTGTCAAGCAATTGGCCGACCTGAACTTACCCATTCCAAATCCATTAAGGTTTGGTACGGAGAATTAGATCCAATATTAGTTACCTTAGTTGGACAAGCAAGATCCAACGAATTATGAGGCCTCAAAGGATCTGTGGTGGCATGCATGGCTCAGTTTTCTCTAAGTATGATTTTTTTTATAGCAAGCGCGATAGGACCCATTTCTGGGCCGGATTTTCTCTGGATATCCCATATAGACCCAAACCATGTACCCATCGACACCCTTACCCTTTCAACTTAAGCGAGGATGATTATTACCATAAATGTAGAAAAAATTCTGATTATATATTTTAAAAGAGATTTCAGCATATTTTGGTGTATGATGGTGAGTGCCTTCCTCGAGTTCCACCACACTTACCAGTCAGAACAGTGAGCAACTGTACTAGCCCACCTGGCTACGGGGTGGACTCTCAAGTTGAAGGCCATGAGTTCCATAGCTGGGGTGCACATCTCGCTTTGGCCTCCGCACCAAAGTAGATATTGAGCACCTCATTTTGTAAGCTACAAATCAGTGACACACTTATAACATATATTACATATATTATGCTATTCTCCTCTTCCTTTTTTTGTGACAAGTTTAGTTATGCAACCCGACCATACATACGTACACGTCTCCACGTGTTAACACTTGACCTTTAACCAGTGGCAAGTCAGGGTGTGGGTGACAATATTCACAAAGTACTTGTATTTTTCTATATACAATAACAAACCTAAGAATTTTTTAAATTTCGATTAAGATTCATGTCTTACCTCACCCTAAAGTAGATCGGTCACTGTCTTTAACTCTAAGGTTTTCTTCTTTCATCTCTCTCTCCCCGATGAAGGTGAGAGGGGAGGAAAGGATGAATGAAGTGACTTTATATCCGTGTGGGCTTTTGGTGTTTGCCAATAGATTTTGTCAAAATAAAAGACGAAGGCATCAGTATTTTATTGGATTACATCAAGGATAATGGGCAACACAATAGGGCAGGTCGGGACCTATACCCTGCCCCAACCCGAACTTTAACAGGTTGATCAGTACGGGTTATATATATTGGGCAAGTATCGAGTCTGTGCATCTTATCCCCATAATGAACCTGATTGGGTTGGGTATTTGCCATCCCATTCGGGTTCGGGTTGCATGGGGTTGGGTTATTATTGCCATACTTAGGCAGTAGCATGTGTTTAGGGTAACATACAATGATACTTATCAGGTATCATCAATAGCAAAAGGGTCTGCCTTGCTTAGCAGCAGTTATTGAAGAAAAGGTGTGAAACCCAAATCGACCCGATTGTATAGGGAAGAAAACTCCACCTACGTAGGGTTTCGGGTTTCGGGTGAAACGGTATAAAGCCAACCTTGTATTATAGGAAATATAGGAATTATGGGTTTCAGCATATTTGTTTTTTTCTTAGTTAGAAGCATGTTGAGGTATAAAATTGGATATTTCTTGAATCATAAAATCTTCTGCAAAATGGTTTTATCCGCATTGTCTTATGCTGCTTCTATGGTAAGATAAGTAATATTATTTAAAGAAAATAACACAGAACATTGTGATTTTCATTGGATTCAAAGCGTCGCATGCACCTTATTAAGAATTATTTTTAGTGAATCGGGTCAGATTCGGTCAGGTCCTAATGGGTAGGAAACGTCTCGCCTGCCTGAGACACCGACTCGTTTCGGTGATCATACCGACCGGTTTCCTAGACCATACAGTCTTACGGGGATTCCTCTAACGTAATTGTTAGGTGGAGAGAGAAGTTGCGCCTCATTGTTTTTGCTTCTTCATTCTCTCCGTGTGGGGGACAATGGCATTGATTCAGACGATATATAGCCGTTGTATGCCTTCGCTTGTACTTGACACTGGCATTATACTTGCAAGCGAAACGAAGAGGAGGAAGAAGGAAACAGTTGTTATTCAATGGAGCGCTCTAAAGGCTTGGTAATGGAGAATCCCTTCGCTTTCAAAGTGGGTCAAGTTTTCACAGGCATCGGCATCGGATGCGGTGTCGGAATCGGAGTTGGCCGTCCCATAAACTTAGGTACCCATCTCTCTCTCTCTCTCTCTCTCTCTCTCTCTCTCTCTCTCTCTCTCTCTCTCTCTCTCTCTCTCTGCGTGCGTGCGTGTTTGCGCGCCTATGTGTGACACGAACAGTTCACCCAATTGTTGTTATATTGGGTAGTAACAGGAGCACCCTCTTGTTTTTACAATACTATTTATGTGTACATTAGAGATTGAAAGAGGAGCACCATCTATTTATTTTGCATTGAATGTCCTCTCTATTTGTTTTGCGTTGTTATGGATGCGTTTAGCAGAGAGTGAAATTGAAGTAGCACCTCCTTTTATTTTGCTTGGTTATGGATGTGTTTAGCCCGTAGATGAACTGGAAAATGAACGGCGGTAGCTTCTTTCTGAGCCGTATAGTGAAACAGATACAAACTTAGTGTTAATGGTGATTTCCTGTTGTACAATCTTCACATCTTCCTCTTTGTTTGATGATCTCTTGTTGGCTCGAATGCACTTTAGTGCAGACAGTTATAGAGTGAACTCTCAGATCTTCTTTCAAGATACCCATAAGGAGTTCATTTCCACATCTACTATTGCATAACTGGATACATGAACTAATCCCTTACACCTTAATTCTGTGTTTCAATTAGGCGGAATTCCAATGCTGGGAGAAGTAATGAACGCCACAAGGGGTGCAACTGATGCTGTTTCTGGCGTTGCTGTTCACGTGAATAGTTCTGTAAGTTTTTAACTCTACGCTACCATTCCTTTTCTGAATTTCGTTTCCCCTTTGATTGTTGGAAGTCTCTGTCTGACTTTTTGTCATGCTTTCTGTTCAGTTACGAAAGTTAGGCCTGAAAAGCATTGAAGCTGGTGTGGGTTGTGGAGTTGGCATCGGTCATGGTTTTGGTGTTGGTATGTCTCCTCATGGAAGCTCTCTGTCATTTGCATGTTAATCAGGCTGACTTATAAACTAATTTGTACAATGCATATCTCTTTACCATAGAAAAGATTCATATCAACGGGACATATACTTCTTGTTATGTGTTTGGATATGTGAATGGTTCACTTGCTTCTGACAATTTGCATCTTCTAAATGATTAATCACATCTTTGAAGAGTGCATGCATCATTTTGGTGTTATTTGGACATGCATTTGTGGACTAGAAATATTAAAATACAAGAAAAAGAAGTTGGGGGTAAAATATCTTCTACAAATGTCACTTGGAATCTTTAGCTACATGTGTTTTTCATTAAATGCATGGGAGCTTCTGAAATAGCTGCTGTTGTCCGACTTGCACAGTACTTGTGATAAGAAGAGTCATAGGAGGTTCGTTGTACTTCAGATTGTTTCAAAATCTTGATTTCACAACTCATGTTTGCGAGGGGAAGATAGAAGTACATCAGAATAAGTTTTGTGTTTCATCATGTGAGAGTAAGTGTATGGGACTTGCCGCTTCATGAAACTCATGTGAGTTGATGATCATGACAAAAGGTCCAGAACCAGACTTGGTATCTGATGTTTTTGTAACTCTGGTCCCATCAGAAAGTTTTTTTGCTACTCTATTAAGGAACGTGAACACACACAGGGACCATACTGACCATGGTGGGCCTGAAGTTTGCTGAGGCCTCTAGGTTTCCTAGTTTTACACATTAACAGACAAGCTATCGAAGGTTAAGATTAAATCTACAACATGATCCAATTCACAATAAAAGGATGATTAAGTTCACAATGTGGAAGTCCTTTCCATGAAGTTTATGGAGATTCAGTTACTAAATTTTGTTAGCAGTCCTCCAACATGACAATTTTTTCCAACTATTTAAGATGGTCATTGATGGTCAAATGTGATGAAATATGCATTAACACATTTGTGCATGTGAATTGCAGGCATTGCTTTGAGGCCTGGAGTGATCAATCAGATTCAATCTTGTCTTGGGGTATGCTAGCACTTCCACTCTTCTTTGGTAATGACCTGTATACATGCTCAGTTTCTCTGAAATGCTGTGGTTTTCTTCTAGGAAGTGATGGCAAAGATGACCAAGAAGTTAGGAGGTGTTCCTGGATTTTCTATCGGTCAGGGTCTTATAGCACAATCATTTCCAAACAGTGTGAGTCATGTAGGTGAAACTTTTAAAATTGGTGGCCGAAATTCAAGCCAAAATATCCTACAGATGGCTACAGCTGCAGAAAGTGGACCAGAGAGTTCAGTTGGGGAGACCAAACCTTCTATTGGCAGTTGTCCTGAAAATGTCATCGGTGGCCTTTTAAATAGTTCGTTAACCCAATATGAGAAAGAAATGCAACTCAACGAGTTGGTAAGCATCATTGCTTTTAAAGCCGTTGGCATATTATGTTGTTAGAAGTGGTTGCTAACTAAGCTGATGTAGATGCATTACATGTTCCGCCTAGATGATTGTTAGGTTGTCCTGATGAATTTATATATTTCCATCATGGATTACTTCTCAATTTTGTACGTAAGATGCCCAAATATTATCATTGTTTTGAGGTGCTTATCTTTGCCTATTGTCAATTGGCAACTTGTTTTATTTGAAAGAGATTCAGCCATCTTAGTCCCATGAACATGAACTGCTCATGTGGAAACTTAGCAAGGTCAACCTACTTCTTTTGGGTGAGATATTTTAAAAGGCTCACAAGCCCATCCAAACCAACAACGTTCCAATGTTCCACATTTCATCCGTTCATATTTGTAACGATGGATGTTACATTATAGGCCTTGGAGCAGCTGGGCAAATACATGGCTTGATGATCACTGGCTGAGTTGTTCTTTAAGAGGAGGTGTTTGGGGTACAAGCTTTTGCTTGTGTCAATGTTAAGAATTGGTTTCAGAATCCAGAGATATTGTCAGACAAGGGACACTTAAGGTGTCATGGAGAAAATAGATATCATTGCTGGCAACTTACTCAAAGGGGAAGAAATTCATTACTGCTGAATGTTTACAAATTATTTGATATACCACACCAGATCATGTGGCATCATAAAGGGTCATCATTCATAATTGGCATCATAAAGGGTCATCATTCATAATTGCTTTCTTCTATCAAGTTAAGCAGGGATAGCCCTTTGCGGATTAGGATGCACGGCCTTCACTAGATGGTTGTTATTTGTAGACCAGCAGACTGCAAACACATTTGACCAGTAATTATGTTAGATGAGCCTAATTTGGTTATGGGCACTACTTTCAATTCTCTTACAATGTCCGTGCTAAGTTGCAGTATGGCAGTTCTTTATGATTTGTTTTCGACAATTTATGTGTGCTTTCCCTCTTTCTGAGAATGATGCAAATCTGATTGAGAGAACTGTCATTTTATTTCTGCCTTTTCTTCCTTATGATCAAGGATCAAGGGCATGTTAGTAACTCTTTCTGTGAAAATAAAGAAGTCTTGCATGCTATTATCAACATCCTGATGGCTCAGGGAGAGAATAATATATGTCATATGTCACAGCAAAGGAGATGGTTGACCTATTGTTTCTCTGCAAAGGTTTCCTGCATAGTCTACACAGAACTATACTCTTTTGCTTACAGGCTATTCAGTTTTTTCCTGCTGTATCTTGTTAGATAATTGCTGCAGGACAAACCACGGAAAAAGATCCGACTAAATTTTGTACCGGTCAACTACCTTCCTCCTTACCTGCTGAAAGGGAGAAACCCTTGCCCATCCTACCTACTCTACGTTCTCGATACAAGAGGTAGAGCTTTAGGCAGTAAGATCAATAATACTTTTTATGATGTTGGGTCTTGGGGATAGACAACATGAAGAATCTTCACATGATATTTATTATTGATCTAGAAAAAACTTATGATAAGGTGTCAATAGATTTTCTTTGGAGAACCTTGAAAAGAAAGGTCTCATATGTGACATATAAATCTTATAAGAGACATGTATGGTACAAAAATATGTATGAAAACTCATGAGGGAATTACATACTTCCTTAAAGTTAATATTGGGTTACATTAAGGATCAACTTTAAGTCCATATTTATTTATATTAGTCTTTGATGAGTTTACAAAACATATTCAAGATGAAGTACCTTAGTGTATGTTATTTGCAAATGATATTGTATTAATGGATGAGTTTAAGGAAAAAGTTAATAGGAAACTGGAATTGTGGAGAGAAATATTAGAAAGTAAAGGGTTCTGACTTAGTAGAAGAAAGACAAAATATATGAAATATAAGTTTGATCATTTGGTTACTTCAAAAGTATAGAAATTAAGATTGGAACACATTACATCCCTCATAAAGAAAGTTTTAATTACCTTGAGTCAAATTTTCATAGTGATAGAAAAATTGATCGAGATATTATGCATAGAATTAATATAGGATAATTTAAATGGAAAGGAGTATTAGGTATTGTATGTGACAAAGATATCATTAAACTTGAAAGATAAATATTATAGAGCAGCAATTACACTATGGTCCTCAGTGTTGGGCAGTTAATCATCAATATATTAAAAAGATATCCATGATAGAAATGAAGATATTGAGATGAATGAGTGGTCACACAAGGAAAGACTGTATACAAAATGAGGTTATTAGAAACAAATTGGGAGTGGCATCAATAAAGGATAAAATGAGAGAAAATCATTTAAAATGGTTTGTACATGTAGAAAGACGACCAAAGGAAGTTCTATTATGAAAAATTAGATTGTGGAAAATATTAAAAGAGGAAGAGGAAGACTACAAAAGTGTTGGAAAGAAATAATAAAGAATAATCTAGCTCATGTTGAGTTATTGTCAGTATGACACATGATAGGATATGTTTGTTTGTACAAAGGAAGACCAGAATATAATGAGGCTGTTAGAGAGATAAAGTTGGTGTGACATGACTAGAAGATCAAATGGAAGAGACGCAACTAAGGTTGTTGGAGAATGCTTGGTTCTGGACCTCTGGTTCTGGTTTTGGTGGGATAAGGATTTCTGAACTTTGCATATCTTGTGGCCTATGGCTGAGACTTTTATCTTTTCCAGTTTTCATGACTATGATGAAGCCTTCGATTGTTTGCTTTTCATGGCTTGGTTCTCGTTTGCACTATTCCACACGTTGCAGGCCAATAAGTTTCTGCCAGTAAACATTTTCCAAGTGGTAAGTAAAATTCTCAGATCTCATGTCACAAACATCTTTGTGAATTGTTCAACTGATCAAATATGTTTGCTGCCCATGAAATATGTGCAACCTGTGGCAGCTCCCATGTAAATCATTCTGTAACATTCAATTCTTTCAATTTATTGGGACTGGTGTTGAAAACATCCAATTTTGTGCGTGTTTCTTTTTTATGCATCCAAAGCTATATGCATCTTTACTAGGTTCTGTGATCTGCGGGTTGCCTGGAATATTTGTGTTGTGTCATGCATCTCTCTCTCTAAATCAATAGATTTGGCTCTTATTTCAGCTGTTGAAGCACCAAAAAGCGATTGAAGAGCTGAGTGAGGAAGGTGAGAGGCTGCGTGAGGTTCTCATCCAAGAGTTGCAGGTTTCACCAGGAAAATTCCAAGCTGGTAGCCACAGGATACAGAAACAAGATGCTGCCTGTTTTGATTGCTTCCAGTGCAGGAGAAGGCGGAGGAAATCCAGAATATAACACAATTCCACAACATCCACATGAACATTTGTTTCTTTGACTAGTCCAATAGAAGGATCAACAGTTGAGAGCTTGGTAGATCTCTTTTTATGTGGAAAAATATGTCGATATACAACAAAGAAATGGTAGGTAGAGATTGTCGAGAAAAGTTTTGCTTCTTTATGGGCAAGCTGTGTTTAGGCAGACCCTTACCGTATATGCACCCTTCCGGTATTGAGCCTGCGATATTTAGGGGGGTGTTGGAGCCGACTTGAGCTTCAGTATGGGCAAGCTTGGCTTGATTTGTTAAGAAAGTGCTTGGCTGGAGCTCGATCCATCTTCATTCTTTGAGTCATGACCAAATTGGAGCTGCATTCGAACAACTCAAGCTTGGCTTCTTAGGCTTGTTTGAGCTCAGTGAAACCAAGATTGACTTGATTAAGCTCGGATCAAGGTTGAGCTCAGTGAGCTTAAACCCAATCGAGTTTGACTGAACTTGAAGTTAAATGCTTGTGGAGGTTTGTGACATTTCTTCTAGCAACTTTTAAAACATTGTTAAAATTTATATTGGAATATTATAAAGTTTGTTTAGGGTCACAAACAGCTCGAGCCAAGTATTGGCGAGCTTTGGTTTGGCTTTGTGAGCAACTCGAGCTCTAAGAGATCAACTAGAGTTTGAGTTTTGCTCAAGCTGAGCTATGAGCAGCTTGCTCACTTTCACCCCAAGCCATATGTCATTATGAAAATTGTCTTGAAGTTGAACCGCTAGCCAAGAGAGCCATGGCCTTTTGTGCTTGAAATAAAGAAGATTTGTGATAAAGTAAATGATGAGAAGGTGGGATTGCAACAGAAAAAATTTCATTATCAATACCAAATTCAAACAAGACTAACTTGATCAGATCTTAGCTTGATCTGTAGAATCTATCTATGAATATAAACATATGCCTTCAAATTTAACACAAGACTTTGCATTAGATTCAACTCAGTAAAGACCCAAATTGAACTCATGGGACTTAACACATATCCAGTCTTGGCTTGCTCACACCAAGCATGAGACATGTGCTTGATATGCCGATAGGACACTTTATATATATATATATATATATATATATATAGAGAGAGAGAGAGAGAGAGAGAGAGAGAGAGAGAGGAAAACCAGTTTTCCTTCACTGGATAGACTTCATCGTTGCAAGGACGCCCCAAATGCAGGCTGGGTCTAGATCCTCATTGGGTCCAAATCCACCTAAAGAAGTGAATGATTCCCCACGTATTCTCCCAGTTTGATTTGTAGATTGTAATCACATCTCCATTAATCAATGCAGGAAAGAGTCATAATCAAATGTAAATGCTCGAAAGCATTTAACACTGTATGTTCATAAAGATCGACCCGACTAGACAAATATCCAGTTGAAACTCCTCATCGACTGCCGTAGTCGGCGACAGAATAAACTTTCAGGGATCGTAAAATTAGCTGCACCAGCTTGAGCAAGACGAGATCCGACTGTAACTGAATTTGAATTCCGGTATTGGACTTTGAACACAAGTCCAGAATTGAACTAAAGTGGATCCATTCGGTCATCTGAAAGAGATTAGATTATTTATATGCAAGTAAATACCAGATTAACTATTCTAATCCACATTTATATTGAAAGGTATTCATGCATATCGAGTCATAAACGTTGTGGGATATCCGACTTTCTCAAATTGGATCCAGACCTTACCAGTTCCAGTAAACCATTTGAATGAATGACCGGTACAGGATGAAGGCTTGTAGCCTTCCCATACTTGCCATAAATTAAGATAATAATAAATGCTGAACAATGATCATGAATACAAAGCATGTTTACTTCCTGTTGTATAAACTCTATAAGAGCTGCCAAACAGTAACATGCATTCTTCATGTTCATCTTGTACAACTTTATAAGCTCTTAAATAAACATGTCCGGTTCGTGGATCTATCTGAGGTCTATAAAGCACTTTCATTTTCCTATATACAGTGACAAACCTAAGAATTTTTTGGATTTTGAATGAGACACATATCTCACCTCACGCTAAAATGGGTCCGTCACTGTACATAACTGGTTCGATGGTTTGACCTGTAACACCCAACTAGATTTTAAACCGGCCCAAATCATAACTATAACCAAACCTTATAGATTATGATTTGATTCCTAGAGGTGCATGCATGCATGCATGTGCATTAGGCTTCATCATTCCTTTGTTAATAAGGAAAGAGAAGGAAAATTTTATATAATTTTTATAGCACATCAAGTCAAAAGCCTAACCAAACCTCGAACTAGATAAAACTGGTGGTTCTAAAACCATAACTATTCATAGAGGAATTCTCGCTTTGGTTTTGGATGAACTGGAACTGGTAATTTGAAACTATTAGTATGAATTTACCTAAAACTGGCCATGTTCAACAACAACAATAACAACAACAACAACTAAGCCTTTTCCAATACTAGATGGGGTCGACTACATGAATTCTTTGTTTCTACATACTAAAACTGGCCATGTTCACGCAACCAAATTCATTAAGATCGGAGCCAATCCAAATCATGAGCGACTGGGTCGGATATATAGATATGGAGCGAGGACCATTTGTGCTAAGATCCACGTACCAAGCCTGTTTGGATTCTAAACTGAACTTTTTTTAGAGAACCAGATCCGAGTCAGACCGGACCCGAATTCGTTGTTGACCGTATCTTCTTCGCCCTCGCCATGTTAGGCGAACTTTTGACGAGACACCCCGCACGTGCCTACCGTGACACACGTGTGCAAGGTCTCAATTGGGACTGCCAGTTGGCGTCACTCAAGCCGGTAAAAGCCCGACACGTCACACGCAGAAAATTCTGACACAGGTTCCCCAATTTCGGAGGGGGAGGAGAGTAATGTCTTCCTCCCGTTTGCAAGAAGAGAGAGAACGATGGAAGGGAGAAAGAGTTATTGTTCCTAGGGTTCGTCCAAAGACTTGAATTCCGACGAGGGAGGGTTTCTTCGGCAAATTACGTGAGTGGATTGTTGCCTCCGTGATCGTGAGACGATTTATTTTTCTACAGTACTTTTCGCATTCCTTTCGGTGTAAGATCGGGGGTTTCCCGTTCGGACGAACTCTTGAATCTGGAAAATGGGGGACTGAAGAAGATCTTGGTTTCCTTTTTGTTTTTGTGTTCAGGTTCCAGCCATGGGGAGCCAGATGGTTTCTATTTACCCGGAAGAGCTTTCTTTCCCCTGTAAGTTTGATCGTCGATGTTAGTTTCATGTTTTGTCTTGAATTACACGTCAAATCATACTGCAATGTTGACTTTATGATTCATATGCTTGTTCATGAGGTTGATCTGCTATTCATTTTGTGAAATGCAGAAATTTCTAAAAATACTTAAGGATCTGCTCGTTTGGGGATGATTCTTGTAACGAGGCAGAGATTGTTATGGCTTTGTTACGGATCATACGTTTTGAGTTTGATTCATCCCATACTTTAGTGTTTAGCGTTCTATTTTTTACATCTGTGACATTGTTTAGAGATCACCGTACCAGAAAAGGCAAACAGTTCGATTTGTTGATCCCTCTCACTGATGGGGATGTAGAAAAGCTTGTATTGTTAGGTATACGTTTTATGAAGAACATGGTGGAAGCTTTACTTAGCCCAAGAGGAACATAATAAATTCGGAGGTTAATTGGAGGGTGGATTGATGAAGTTGGTTTGGTATAATTACCTTTGATTGTATGGTTACAGTAAGTTTCAAACTTCTTTGTGCAATTGGGCTCTCATTTTTATAGTTAGGTGGTCCTTGTGTATATGTATATTGAGACACAACTTAGCCCAATAATTTTGATCTTGTAAAGCTGACTTGACTTAAACAGTTGAACTAATCATTGTTACTTAACAACCATAACTTGTTTATCTGATAGTCGCATGGTCTTGATTATTTAAGTAGCAACGGCGGGGCATCTTATTCAATTTGTTTATTTTTTCCATTGTGTGATTCCTTGTTTGCTGACTTGTTCACATGGTTATTATTGGGTATACCTTATCACCTGAGTATGGATACATCTAATTGTTTATGCTGATCATGGAAAGTAGGTTTGGTTCTCTGTCTCACTTATTTTAAATTATCTGATTTATTGTTATCCTGTTAACATGCTGTTTTTGATAAGTAGCGTCATTCATGAGTATCTGAGTAAGCTGATCTGTTAATAATGGATGTTGATAGTTGAGCTGGACCAACAAAGCTACTGCAACCTCAAACTAGTGAACAACAGAGAGCACCATGTTGCTTTTAAGGTATTATATAGTACAATAGGTGAATTGTATTATGCCTTGTTATTTTACTTTTTACACGAATTGCGAAAGTTTTCCTATATTCTAAATCCTACAGCTAAAGCATCCATGTTGCATGCAAAATTTTCTGTTTATTTTGTGAGAACATAGTGTAGACGCCGAAAATCGGGAAAATCGTGGGATTTTGGGGTGTTTACACATAGAAAGTCAGAAAACAATTAATATTTAGTGACAGGTTTTAGCTAAGGTCATCCGTGTCTAAGCCATGCCTCAGTGAAGCCCCGCCCCACCTTGAGTAACTTGGTTGAAGCAACAGAACATTATTTTGAGTCATAGACGATCTAGAGGTGCTTGATGTTCAAGACTTGGCATGACCATGTGCGCATCCACTTTATTATGCTTATGAAAATAAGATTTATAGGCAATGTGAGACTGTGGTGTTCAATCTCACCAACTTCATTTTCGAAACAATGGCCTTATCCATTATGGTAGGGCTTAGATTATGATAAAATCAATTCTGGTAAATATGTCAATGCAAGCTTAACTGATGTTAACAGGTCTAATTTGTTTGGCCTGTAGTCATGCTTGAGCCTAAAAATTTTCTGCTTGGATGGTATGCCACCCAATTATGACTGAGCTTTTCAAACCTTCAGCAAGGATCCCAATCACATAACTTGTAAGATCTGTTTTTACTAAAACAACCATGTAGTTTGCATCTATAGTGCAATCATCGGTTTACATTGGATTAAGAGACACACTGCACATACATACGGATGCTATCTTTGTTCTTTGATGTTTTCTATGGTACCTTGATGCTGCCTTATGTTGGTAACTGGCATTAATGAGCTTCTAGGAACAACTAGTGAAATTTCCCCATGGAAGTTAGCATTAGCAAATGGACAATACCTGTGAATGTAAGCTAATGCCTGGAAAGATTCTTGATACTCAAGGAAGTAGTACATTGAACAATTTGTCATCTGCATGATAAGCTTAAGGAACTTTGTCTTATCTTCGTTCTTCAGCCTGCACACACCCGATCAGAAGCATTTGGTGACTGTGTTTCCTATATTGAAGCATATTCCATAAAAGAATAAAGTAACGTGGCTTGTTTTTCTCTGGCAGATCAAGACCACTGCACCAAGGAAGTACTTCGTCCGTCCTAATACTGGTGTTATACCACCATGGGATTCGGTAGTAATTCTAGGTATTAAATTGATGTTGAAAATGCACTAACACTTTCCTTGATCGAGTTTCCTTTATCAATTTTGACACCCTTTGTCTTTCCATGTGATTCTGAATTCAAGTTACTCTTCAAGCACAACGAGAATATCCACCTGACATGCAGTGCAAGGATAAATTTCTTGTGCAGAGTGCTTTTGTGCCTCCTAGTATAGACCCAGACGAGATCCCCCCTGAAACAGTACGCCTGCCACATTTTTCTCATGAGTATTTTCTTCTTTTGTTATTGTTCAAATTTGTGTTTTATTCCATGTTATCTTTTTCTTTGTATACAGTTTAACAAAGATGGTGAAAAGAAAATAGAAGAACACAAGCTTAAGGTTGTCTATACTGCTCCATCTGCATCTAATGGTCCAAGGAGCTTAGAAGATCATTTGCTGTCTCAAGCATCAAGGGGCTCAAGGAATAATGGTGATAGCAACTCTGTGAGTTTGATTTGTTTTCTATTCGACCAGATAAGCAAAGAACCTTGTTATCTTACCTTTCGCTATGCCAGATAAAATCTCTGTTTTCCTTTTATCTTTCATCAGTTCTTTGGTTTTTACCATTGGTTGACTTTCTGCGATTTTTTCCCAGATGCATAGTGCTGGAAGTTCTAAGGAGGTGAGCAAAGCCTTTTCCTTCTTTTTGTTCTTGCTAGTCCCTGAAGCTTGTACGAAGGACTTTACCTTCAATCTAGTTCAATGTCACTACTCTGTTATGTAATTCATGTGCCCTATTCATTCATCATTATAGACTCATCATAACTTGGTTACCGTAATAAATTTTAAAATGTATCCTGCTTACAGTTTCTGAACCATTGTCCCATTTGGCTGGAAATGTTTTGACCATTTCATTTGCATCATAACTGGAGCAGAATCATTTCTTTGAGATATTGTAGGTTAAAATATCTCAAAGATTTATGAACACCATGTAAAAAGAAAAACTGCAGATTTAATTATCATTATAACAGTTCAATAAAGATTTTAGCTGTGATTTATTCCTGTGAAGAATGGTGACAAATGGTAATAAGGAGCTTTATGATATGGGAAAGAGGAAATAACATCTCATGTTTCCAATTTATGGTCAAAAGTAAACATAGAGAAAAATCTGGTTTATGTTTATATATTTCAAGGTGGAATTAATCGCATATTTGATATTATGAATAATTTATGAAAAGTCACCCATGGGAAATGCGAAAGACAGAATTAATATGAAGAGATAGCAAGCTGTTGGTAGGAAAAGAAAGCACCTGCATATTTTATTTTTTGATGGATTAAGGAATCAGCTTGCAGAAAACAACTTCGAAAAGTATGTAGTGCAAGGAAAAGTTTGGATGTTATACACATTAGAAATTCTAGGGTCCCCTGGAATATCATCCTCCCAAATCTTGACAGATCAATGAAACAGTTCAAATTAAAACAGTAAAATCTTGCTTTCTGTTTTTTAATAATGACAATCTGTAAAGTTAAGAAGCAAGCACACCTACTAAAATTTTCCCTTGTTACTTTAAGTTGCAGATACAGCAGCCCGTGCTATTTACACTTCATCGTAGTATTCTTCATGGTAGATCCCTCTCTCTAATTGCCTTGTTAATGTTACTGCTGTTATGCAGAGCCAGGCCATGGTTCACTTAAGAGAGGAAAGGGACGTTGCTCTCAAACAACAAAGACAATTACAAAAAGAGCTGGTATGTGGTAGAAATTATCTATTGCTAATTTTTTATTGGGGAAGAAAGGAACGATTTATATGCAATATCCAGTTAATTTTGCTCGAAATTTGGCTTAGTCTGGGAGTTTTGTTTATTTCTCTTATCCGGGTCCATTTCAGGAGTTGATAAAGAAGAGTCAACTCCGTAAGAGTAAAGCCAGCTTGTCATTGAAGTTCACTATTATCGTTGCCTTCATCGGTGTCTTAATTGGTTATATACTCAGCCTCACATTTCATGCTCGTTCTAGTGGAATTCAAGCTGACCAGTGATCCTTTTATGAAATTTGTAAACCCACCATCGCACTTTTCTTTGATTCTATGTATCTGCTGCTCGCTGTTTCTGAAGCTCTTCAAATTAACCTTTTCTTTTTCTTTTTTTGGTGAGCAGGCTTGTCATGATTCTTTTCTTGCATGTAAATTCATCTTGTATCTGATTGATTAGACCTGCCTGCGTTCATATGACCCAAATGCCAAATAATCTGTATTCTTTCAAGGCTGCCGCTTGTAGCGCTTAGTCATTGTTGATGGTTTATTATGACACATCTCTTGCCGGTTCTTCCTCAGCTGCATTTTGTTTCATTTCCTCGTAAAGCTTGGACCGCTGAAAATACCGCATGAGACATAATGATCTCTGTTGTAGGTAGAGATTATATAGATCGAGGTAGATCATACACAGTGTTTGCTCCCTTCTTTTACTGAAATTATGTGCTTTTGTGTGTCTGTGAGAGATAGAGAGAGAGGTTGCTCATAATCCGAGGTTAGAGGAAGACTAACGTTCTTGTTTCTTGTCGGGCTGAGTTTTCTTTGAGTAAAGCATCATATTCTGATACAAACAGCAAATAAAAGAATGGGAGCCATTGACACAGTGGGATAAACTTCGACTTCAGAACCAAGGAGCAGTGACACTCGAAGGTTGATGATCTGTTGGTTCATGAAGCCATGGATCAGAAGGCTCACGGATTACGTATTCTGCGCCTGATTGATGCTTTGCCTGTCGTATTGAGCCTCTCAAAGAGAATCATTATCCTTGCCGAGCACATGAGCGTTTTTTATTCATTGTGCTAGATCCTTGATCAACATGGGCTTGTACCGTTGATGCTTGAGGTTTTGTGTGAGGCCTTTTATTGCAGGCGGAGCAGCAACACAAAAAGAGGAGATGCTTGGATTTTGTATGAAGCCCATGAATTCAGTTTCTAAGCCCCTAACATCATCACACACAAATATAAACGATTATCACACCAGGAGCTCTGGGATGTATCCTATGTTGCAAATCGTCAATTCTTATCTGTTGTGCAGAAGAAAACTGTTAGACCACTTACGGTCTGCAGGCCGGGTTTCTCAACCAGTGAACTCCATCGTATTGGAACTGGAAACGGGCCCTGGCATTCCTATTAAACGGAAGGCCAAATGCTCCTAATTAAGTAATGCGCTGCCTTGGAGTCCAATAATATCCTATTTCGACGAATTCCTTGAGTGCGGTTGCCTCACGCCTGACATTTTTTCTACCAACCAGCCCGTTCGGGTATTGAACGGGTTATTTCAGTTACCACCTGATACTTCCCTACACCTTTTTTACCCGTTGGGATCGAAACTCTTGGCAATCAAGATAAGGATCCTATCGTCTCTATCAATTGCTGGGAAAGCAAGGCTCATGACCAAAAATGTGGAAATACAAAGATAGATAGATATACACACGAGCACACACACACACACATATACGACAGATGTGGATAAGCACATTTCTATGAATTTCAAACCACACTGTTTTTCCGACCCCTATATATATACACAAAACGCTACATATACATCGCATTGTATAGACTCCTCCGCCACGAGTCATCAAATCGATCAGAAGTCCTTACCTAAGCCCAAACCCCAAAAGCTGGCATAGATAAAAACGATGAGGGTCGAAGTAAAATTTAACATCAGAGTTTGATTTCCAGGTTGGTGATGAATCTAAATGTAGTGAATAGCGCGACCAGAGCTCATATGAAATCCAAAAGGTCCACACCACGCAGTCCAGAAGTACGGTTATTATTTATCACAATAAAAGGGATTTTCAAGCATAGCAGAAAAGGCTGATAACATATTATCACAAACACTGCTCGCAAAAGGGACTATAAAAGCATCCTGCAACATGTAAAGCAAAAAGAAACTCAGATACGCCACAAACCACGTATAGACAAACCATGGACCAGATCTCCTGCACAGCAGCTTCATTCCCTTCTTTTCTTCTTTTCCTTCTCGGACTTTTCAATTGAATTCTTCATCTGCAAGATGCACGAATAGACACAATATCAGAGCAAGATGATGAACCAAGTCAAAAGAAAAAAAGGAATCACTTCTGCAAAGTGAAACTTCAAGTTACGAATCCGTTTACCATTATGATAACCAATCGAACAAACACTTGGACGAAATCAGTGAAAAGCTCAAGCGAGTGTTTCACATAATCCATGTCACCGTAATGGGCCTTCTCGATGACCCTTTGTGTGTCCACAACTATGTAGCCCAAGAAGATCAGCAGCCCAAAATAGATCTATAAAGAACAAAACAAGCACAAATTGAGCAAAGCATTCACATTTTGGCCTTGCTCCTAAGAAGTGGAAAAAGAATAGCTGATGCAAAAAACCGTTGTCGCCTTAACAGGATGATATGACGCAGGCACACACACCTCAAATTTGAAGGCAGCCGTAGAACCGCCAAAGATTGAAGAGGCAATCTGCAACCACAGGAGTATTGAGATGCCAGACGAGAGCAGACCCTGAAGGTAGAGGTACTCTCGCCTCCTTCCAAGGATTGCTGCTGCAGAAAAACAAGCAAAGGCCAAGGAAGTTGCCACAAATGCAGTCACTAGGATGCTGCAATTAAACAAAAGAAATACAACATAAGCTATCGTGCTATCACAATTCGTTCAAAACATCACAGCTAATACACCCTAATGTTACAAAACAAAGAGTAAGCACGAACAAGGAAAACAATGAATATATAAAAATTGACGTCTAATTCTGGAAAAACAGACAAGTAGCAAGAGATTCTAAAAATGCCCAGAAAACAAAAGCAACTGAAGACACTGGCGACAATGGTCTCAAGTCTCAACTAAAAAATCACCAACACCAAACGTGCATGCGACATACAACGGGATGGAATCCTGCAATATATCCCAACACAAAATCGCGAGATCTTGCAAAATCTCGCACAAACAGCTATTTAACTCACACACAAGACATTACACAAAACGATGTTCCGATTTTTTATTTTTGTATCCAACTTAGCCGTAAGCTGCTACTACGCCCTTGGAGGTCACAGAAAAACAAGCCATGGTTGCCTGGTCGTTCCCCACCAGAAACAATGACAATTGCTAGAAACATAACACAACAGCCTCAACAAGAGAACTATACCCAACCCAAATAATTTTAGAAGGAAATTTAATCACTCAAGCAAGCGTAAGCAAAACCATGTGAATAACTCGTTTCACAAGGACAAGCCGAAAAGTAAGAACAGGAAACTCCCTTAAAATCTCCTATATAAGGGCATTCCCTCGACCACGTTATGTACGATTAACTATCTCTTCTTCGAACAGAAGGTTTAGCACGGAAAACAGATAATAAAGAGAAACTGAAGAAATCGCTTACGGAAACCAAGAGTAAGTCCCACCTTGGATCCACATCAATAACGAACTCCATTAGGGGTCCGATCGTAGCACCTTTACATAAAGCCGCAAGCATCAAAATCCCAACTCTCTTACTCTGCAAAACACCATTCAGACCACCAAATTACTTAAGGGGCACAGGAGAAAGAGCACGGAATTATTTTTTGACTGAGGCACATAAATCATCAAAATCATGAGCGTAGAAAGAAAAAGAGACCAACGGAATGGTGCCCATTCCGATCGTTGCATATAACTAGAAAGGCCTTACGTAAAGAAAACCAGAGTCCCATGAGCACAAACTTTCTCGGCGTAGATTAGACACACAAAAGAACGAATCGTATGGGGAAATTTTCCCAACGTTTCCCTCCAATAAAGGAAAGGGAGGAAGAAAACACGGGGTCCATCGATTTCACCAAGAATTAACGTCCCATGTCTAATTTTTCCATCCAAAGAAGAAACAGATCCCACAAAATCAAATCCTCGACGTAAAACTAAAAGTAGAAAATGAAGAAAAATCGGCATAAAACCCCAAATTATGCAAAGAACACCGCCAAGCTTGTTATTTCCCTGGAAAAGATAAGAAATACAGTTAACAATAAAAAGAACCCAAGAAATTACCTCATCCAGAGAGTAAGGAGAGGTCGAAACCAGCCAGGTGATGCTTGCCATGCAACCAAGAAACGTCAGCGTACCTCCAATGTTCCAAAGAAGGTGAAAATAAACCCCGGCAGCCGACGCCATTAACGCAAGGCAAAGCGAGAGGTAAACCTAGAAACGCCGAACTCAAAGAAAACAAAGTCAACGCCCCGAATCATCCCCAGAGAGAAAAGGGAAAGGAAATAGAAACCGGATCTCACTCGCTTGAGATGATCCTGCACGGCCGGCGAGATCTGCCGGAGATTCTTCAGGGATGCGGATGATCCCTCCGGGAAGAAGGATGAGAAGGTAGACATCTTTTGCGCTCCCTTTCTTCTTTTCGGAATTTTCAAACCCAAGAACTGAGCGATCGAATTTCTGAATCAGAAGAACCGAGCCGATTTATAATATAGAGAGCCCCGGAATTATTTTTACATTTGTACCCTTAAACTAATCTTTTAAAAGTACGTCTTAGGTATTAACGTTATTTTAGCAATATGCTTCTAAATTTTTTTATAATCGTTTTCTAAAATAACGTTATTTAAGGAGAAAGCAAAGTCCTTGAATCCATCACCTCGCCCCCACAAGGCGGCATAACTCACGGTTAAATCCATCAGCTATATAATACACTCATGTATAATTGTGAGCACTTCATCTCACCTACCAAATTTTCTACCTTTTAGATTGGCATTCCTATTAAAGGGTGCAACCTGAATTACTAAGCGTACACTCTATTTTTTCCTTTCTCACACACTTGTGGTCAATGCACACTCTCTCTCATCTCACTAATGCTCTCTCTCTCTCTCTCTCTCTCTCTTATTTCTCCTTCTCACCTCAGCGACATACCAAATACATCTCTCTGTCGGGAGAAACACAATACTACACCCGTTTTTTCGTAAGTTGAGAGAAAGACGAAAGGAGGGAGTGCGCTTTTAAATGAGAGGAGTAAAATGAAAATAAGGGTATATACTTTAAAATTTAGGGTGTGCCTTTAGAAAATGAGAGGTGATGATCATGAAACTATTGGTTTCCTTTATTTATATTGTCACTTTATATTCTATTAGGAGTAGTCAAAGAGCCGATTAAGTCGAACCAAACTAGTAATTTGGTTTGGTTCTTTGGCTTTGTGGTTTTGTTTGGTTTGAAAAGAAAAACATTAGATGATTGATTCAATTTATAAGGGTTGAAACGAGTACCTGATCAATCCGTGTATGAGTGGGTCTCTCTCTCTCTCTCTCTCTCTCTCTCTCTCTCTCTCTCTCTCTTCAGGAAACCCGAGAGTCCGATTAGCATTGTCAACAGTGTTAGATTAGCTTGCTATCTCTGATGGATCCATGGTAGCTTCCATGCATCAACAGTGTTATGTTATAATACACAAGTTGTGTTATAAAGGCTCAATATACACTATGAACAGTGTGCAAGGAACATTGATAAAAGGACCAGTGTGAATGACAAAGATGCAGTATCCTTTCTGTGTTTATGCTGCATTAAGGCCTCCAAAGTCACTTTGGTTTTATGAGATGCATGATGATTTTGTTCAAAAGAATAACAAAGTATAGAGACAGTCAAATTTCTACTGTTCACACTTCTCAACAAATCCAATGACGAGAAAGATTGGAATACATCGCCACTCTAGACATTTTACCTACTGAGCTTTATAGAAGGAAAACGAAAGGGTTTGCCTGCAAGTACCTAAACAGAAACAGGAAAGATTGTAATCATTATCAAGACGTATTTAACTAAAATGGTACCAGGTTTAAGAATGTATGCCACTTCAACCCCGAGGCTTTCTAGGTATCCGTAAAAATCATATGCAAATTTGCATTCTCCAAATTCCATTAACAACAAAGTAGCTGTACTATCAACCTTGCAAGTATGAAACAAAGGAGTTTGAACTAATGGTGAATTTGATACGATCGTCTTCTGCATCAAAATGCCAAACAAGTGAATCTAAAACTTCCCCCACATATGCAACTTTCAGATTCATATTTGTAGTTTCCCTTACAAAAGTGGCTTTCATGTTCATATCTGAACAGAAGTATAGCTATCGGCCAAGAGTCGGCTCTTAATATTCAGATCTCAAATCCGAGCTCAAGATGCAGCATCCAAAAGGCACATTGGGATCAGAGAGAGGTTTGTTAATCTAGAAATACCAGGGCCCTCATCAGCTGAGAATGTCTAAAGAAATTTTCTTAATTGATGGAATGGAGCAAATTAGCCAATTTGTTGTCTACTGACCACCTTCCAGATCTTAAATAAATGGCCATGCAACAAGCCTCAGGGTTTATCTTCTTTAGATGAGAACAAAGAAATAAATAATGGCACATCAAATTCCAGGCAAATGGTTTATTCTTAACTGATTTATAGATATACCACATGCAAAGTGTTCAGTAACAGATCTCTCATCCATAACAACGGATGGGATCATTGCATTGTTTCTCGGTAGACTGCTTAAAACCAAAGCGGCCACCTTTAGCAAGGTACTGTTGATGGTACTCCTCAGCTCTGTAGAACTTTTTCGCCGGGAGGATTTCTGTAACAATTTTTCTGCCCAAGACCTTCTGTTGCCGCTCCAATGATTCAAGAGCAGCTTTCTCCTGCTCCGGCGTGTAAAAGTATATTCCGGAGCGGTACTGTGTACCCACATCATTACCCTGAAGCAAAATTCAAAGACAAGAGCAATCAACTTTCTATATGAAAATAACACTCGGGGGAATTAACTACTAACGAACAACTACCATGATGAAAAGAGAGCAATACGCTTTCTATTATCTCGTCTAACTTTGACGAAGACTGTGCTCTAGCCCTACAACAGCTTAACATAAACGTTGAAGTCCACTATATGCTGGAATATACCATATCCGTTGTGCATATGGGTCCAACCCAAGCAGAGAAAATTGAAGACTGACTTAAGTTGACACTGTAAAATCAAAGTCATCCTTCTTCAGTTGGACCCCGTAAGTTATTTACCAGCATTTTTTGACCATATATTCTTGAATATCTTGCTTAAACAACAACGAAATGGTTGATTGCAACAGTAAAGATTATCGACCCAGAGCAAACTTTCAACAAGATTTGGCACAAGTCTGAGTCATGGTCAGATTGGAATATAATAAAATCCCATACGCGCAGCATCAAGTTTGGATAATTTTCTCTCATCAAGGCAATAACAAGGTTCTCTAGAAGGGTGGGAAATTTTAGACAGCTAAAAGAGGGAGATTGTGAGATGATTCAAAAAATAGTCTAGAGCAGCAAGAACATGAGTGCATTTTCTAAGCGACTAAGATGAACTGAAGTAATAGTGAAGACAGAAGTGCCTCTCATATCACAACGGATGTGGTATATTCAAACTTTCAACAATATTTGGCACAAGTCTGAGTCATGGTCAGATTGGAATATAATAAAATCCTATACGCTCAGCATCAAGTTTGGATAATTTTCTCTCATCAAGGTAATAACAAGGTTCTCTAGAAGGGTGGGAAATTTTAGACAGCTAAAAGAGGGAGATTGTGAGATGATTCAAAAAATAGTCTAGAGCAGCAAGGCCATGAGTGCATTTTTTAAGCGACTAAGATGAACTGAAGTAATAGTGAAGACAGAAGTGCCTCTCATATCACCCCCTAGGGCTCCTACCAGTTGCGAGAATCTCCTTTTGATTATGAGACCAACTAGAGAGGAAGAATATGATGGTTCAGGAATGGCAGCACCAGAAGACTCGGTAAATTCACATAGAGATGAACATGACGTGGTACATCCAAAAAATCAGCCATGGCATTTCTGCTAGAAGAATGGGATAGTTCACCATCCATTACATAAATAATACTCATTGCCTGTGCTGGTATTAGCATAGCATGCTTGAAGCTGATGATTTCATGAGAAGGCTAAGATGGCCCGGTCTATAGACAAGATCATGACAAAGTATTCATCAAAGACCTGTCTATGCAATAACCACGGGCAAAGGGTCAGAAATCCCATTTTATGGAGTTCGTTACATATGCTGTACTAGTGGTTCCACAAGTCAAATCTATAATCTACAAAATCTTGAAGGATAATAGGTCAGGCTTGTATATCTGCAAGAACAAGGATTAATGTGAATTATGATGAGAATTGAGGCCCAGTAATTAGAACGAGGACAATGACGACCTTGATGACTAATGAATAAGTATAAAAAGATACTTCTCCCTCCTGGCATGCATATTTTTCATGTCCATCCTTTGCAGCCTATCTAGGAATTTTAGGGATTCCAAAAAGTTCTCCTAACACAGGGTATGACATGCAAATAAGCATATTTCAACTTCAAACTTTGTCTCTCGCTACGGTCAAAAAAGAAATTAGGTGCAATTTTCTTATATAATGACGAACTGATGATGTTTAGGGGAAACCACAAGCTGGTGTTTTCATTTTAACAACGGTTGGATTCATTAGATATTTCATAGGGATTGAAGCAGATAACTTTCAAAGTGATCTTAAATTAAGTTTGACACTGATGTTATGGGAAGTTCTGATGAAACTTTGGCCACTGCAAAAACATTAGATCTCAAGATGCATGCCATAAATGGGCTCCTACTGTAAGACCTACTCGGTTAAGAAGAGACCGTTGGAGCACTCTGATGAGGGGAGTGAATACTACCTTGTAGTTTACGTTGCAATTCAAGCAACATTATTTTGAACATACATAGAGAATCAATTGTGTCATCTAATTCTAATTTGAATCTGAGTACTTAGGGATGTTCCTATTGGCAAGGCAACAAAACTCGATCAACATCCAACAAGAGACTTCTCTGTAGCTTTTGGACAATTAACTCAAATATTGTGTTGCATGCACAACAACAAAGTTCACTAAACTTAAGGAATAAAGTACCGAAGCAACAACCTCGATGGAATTGCATGCTTACAAAGTTGTCGCGATCCGATGAGACCATAAATACTAAATTTAACTTGGCCACCATAAATTTTATGGCAGAAGTACGTTTCACGCCATGCCCAAATAACGAAGATAACAATAACTGCTATGCTAACATAGAGAAAATTTGCTTTGGTGAACCAAAGTAGAGCATCATCGTTCAGTATAGCGATTCAATTTTCCAAACAAGCACCGATCTCTTAAGCACAAAACAACCAACCAACTCCACAACAAACAAATTTATAGCAATTTGGATCTTATGTATACTAAACTCATGAGTTCCATCAAACACGGAGTCTTTCAAAATGAAGCACCAAAAATGCCACACTAAATTTTATTGTGTGTGTGCATGCATGTATTTATATATAACTTTCCTTTCCCAAATGAAAGAAAATGCCCAACATTCTTAGAAAAAGGAGAGAATCAAAAGACCTGGCGATTGAGGGTGGTGGGATCGTGCCGAGACCAGAAGACGTCAAGCAAAGTCTCATAGGAGCACTCTTTGGGGTCGTATTGAACCCTGACGACCTCGTTATGGTTGGTGATGCCGGAGCAGACGTCGTTGTAAGTCGGGTTATGCAATACGCCGTGAGAGTACCCGACCTCGGTCCGGGTGACGCCAGGAACTCTCTGGTAAGCGAGCTCCACGCCCCAGAAGCAGCCGGCGCCAAACTTAGCGAATTGCTGGCCAGGCTCCGGGATGTCGTCGTCGGGGCCCTGCGCCAGAGCCGACGAGTCGACCGATGCGGCCGACGCCGCCCGAGGAGCTCCCAGGCCGAAATTCCCCAGCCAATTCATGGTGGTGGTGATGTTTTTCCTGCCGCGACGGGTTGTGGTAGGTGATAAGGAGAGAAGATGATTGACCGAGAGCGGGAGAAGAGATGAAGAGGAGAAGGAAAGGGGGTGAGAGAGGTGGCAGATGGCGGGAGGGGTGGCCAACCGGAGACCCAGCATCCTCTCCAGTATGTGTATGTGTGCGTGCGCGCCTGCGTGAGTTCGTGCTATGGTGGGTGCGTCGAAGAAGAGAAAGGAGGAATGGATGTGTGGGAACGGTCCGATGTACGTGGCTTTGATTTACAGACCGTTCGAGTATCTTCTTTGTTGTGGTGGTGGGAGGGACCAGGGCTAGCAATCACCACCCCACCCTACCTGGTTGGGGCCAACCCAACCCACCCCGTCTCGGGTCGGGTCGGGTTACGACCATATGATATGATGGTTTCTTTTCAGCAATACTGTAATGTATCAACCATATGGTATGATGGTTTCACATCGATGGGCCTTTGGATACTGTATACATGTGTATCGTAAACGACCTCCATACTGTAAGCGTATCAATGCATAGAATGATTTTGCAATTCACATGAAAGTTATTGAAATTGTGATCTGATCAAGCTTGAGATTCCACCCTTAATACAAACTTCAAGGAAAGTTGAGCAACTCTTTGCTTGAAGTATCCAATAAAAGGATACAAGTTTATACTGTGAAAGGAAGCTCATCAAGGCATAAAAACCAAAACCATAAGAGAGTCCTCCCTCTCATTACTAAGTGGGGCTGGCTGTATGTGTCTTTAATTAGTTCCTACATAGTGATATTCTAACTTTTTTTAAGATATTACCATTTAACTCCAAGAAGCACAATTGTATTTTATTGTTTTCTTATATTATTTTCTCACCAAAGATTCATCTGGCTGCTCCCCAAGTGAACTAGCCATTTTAATTGGTGCCTTGTTTATTTTCTGTGATGGTGACCGAAGTTTCCTCTGAGAACCTCACCAAGGACGTTTTTTTTTCTTCTTTTTTGATGTAATCATGCAACCACTTTAACATATTTCTGCCATGAGTATATTTTATCGACGTGTGACTGCCCAACATAAATACCATAGAGTATTGCAGGTGTTATGCAGGTATAGTGAAGAAAATAGTCGTAAAGGACTTCTGTTAAACCTTTTTTCTGTTATACAAGGGTGTGCAAGATCAGCAGTTTTGATGTTGCTAAACAAAGGCTAAGAGTGGTTAAGATCATTCCCAGCTCATTAGTTGTCAACTTTTTAAGCACTAGAATTGAGTATTATCAGTTTCTGACTCAGATTCGGATGAGTTAATTGCTAATAATATAAGAATAACTAACCGCACACATCTTTATATAAGGTAATGTCGAATTTGCAACAGTTTATACTCAGAAACAGACTGTTTTCCACCTTTATTTTACAAGGAAAGAAAAGTATCTCTGACGCCGTGCCTTACATTCGTGGAACACAATTGTTTGATGGAAAACACTTCCCATGTTGAAACCATGAAACAGCTATCAAAATCGACACCTTCATTTCCCCTTTTGGCGTTTCTCGTCGGACTGTAAAAGCCTGCCGTCACATCCAGTTTGGTTACCGCACGATGGGTCTTCCTGCAATGCCTCTGCCCTTGCTTGACTGCAGAATATAAGAAAACACTATACCAGTTATTTAACATGAGATGTGTAATAATTATTGAAACTAGTCAAGTATCCTCGAGTAAGGGAATATTTTTCAGAAAACAAGATGCTTTCTGAGCTTAAAAGGATGCCTTGATATGTTTCGTGCAATGGGGGTGGCCAAAGAGATGCATATCCCGGGTATGGAACTCATGACCTTTAACTTGTGAGGTACCCCCACCCACCCTAGCCTGGTGAGAGGGATCACTTGCTGCACGATGCTCCTATATATTAAATATCATTTTGAATACTCGAGTAGAATGCACTAGAACTCTAAAACTTTAGTTCAATATGTTAGGAGAAAATTGAGATTGATGTATGTGGAATGCTCAAGCGCCATGGAATTGGTTAACTATACACTTTTTCTAGCGTATAGATTGGAGTTCATAAGACAGAAAACCAAAGAGCATGCCTTTAAACCCTTAATAATAAAATCAAGCAAGTAAAAAGCCTATATGGCTTTTGCAAATAAAGATCACATATGCATGGTTACCATAGATCCTTTTCTATGATAATTTTCTTTTCTAATGTGCAATGCGCTCGAGTACATAAAATTGCTCATATTCATGGACATCACATACTAAATGAAAGTGATACACTGATATAGAGAGGACAAGTGATCGTGCTAATGACAAGAAACTTTAGCAGAAATCCCCAAATATCTCCTCGAGAAGCTTACTCGTAGATCCAAGGGAGAAGGCTGCTCTTCCAGGCCACGGTGCCCTCTGGGAACCACAGGGCAATCTCCTTTCTCGCACTCTCTACCGAGTCACTCCCATGGATGACATTCCTGTTAAAGAACAATGAAGATGGTATCAAGTTCCATGAAGCTGCCAGCTAGTTTTAGATCAAAGTAGTTTAAGGAACAGAAGGAACCAATAACACATGATTATAAGTGCAGCACAATTGGGTAGCTTCAAAAGATTCAACTATAACGTCAATACAGGCACATCTGTATCGAACTCTTGACATTCTTTGAGAGAGCCAAACAATTCTAGACTTCAAACTCCGTTTTACTTTCATATATCTACTGAACAACCATCTGTTCTTTGTACCATAAAAGCACAAGGCAAGAATGATGCTTCGTGCAATAACAGCGCAGGATTGAAAGCTAGCTGATGCTTCATGAGGTAACTGTGTGTATGTGTGCCAGAGTGCAATCAGTCTGGCTTCCAAAAAATTGACAGAGTCCAACAATTTCAAGTATGTAATATGTTCTTCAGGTGGGCACTGAATAAAGAAAACGAGGCTTAAGCGGGTATACATTGCGGTGTACATGGTTTGCTTGTTCTTCAGGAGTCTATCTAATCCAAATTTTGAAAAGTGAAAGTATGGTCCATGTTTATACTGTAGGCTCTAATCGTAGGCTAGAATTCTAACTACTGGATATTTCTTGAGCTCATCGCAACTCCATTCACCTCAGAAGGTTTAAAATACAGGCCGTGCTTGTAACCTTCAGATATAACCGCAGGTCATTTGCCTCAACCGAGGAAGTTTACTACATCTGCCACTCAACATTGGTGATATCAGATGGCAAGCGCCCTCACCTCTTAAACGGATGACAACCACAAAGCTGCGGGGATCGAACCTGGGGCATCTGTTATCAGCAAATTTTGCTCATAATCCTCTCTTCGTTCGTTGTTTCCCATGAAAATCTTCCAAGCAAACAGTGACGTATCCGCAGTTCATTCACATGGAAGAGCCCACAGTAAATGGCCATCATCAGGCCAATGGTTTCCGTCCATTACCAAAATGGACGGTGGAGATCTACAAACAAATTTCTTTCAGTATGAACTGAACTGTTCCATTTTTCAGTCTGCAAATTAGCTGGAATCGACCCCACAAAAGTCTCCAAAACAAGTGGTGAGCCCCCCGATTACAGTCAGAGCCGATGGACATGACTTTGGCACCAAGCAAAGAACTTGAACCCTGCTCATAAACCTGAATATAGACCAGGTTTTCGGGTTAAACCTGGATTTCTTATGTTCCTTGAATCGATGTTGCAAGGTAAATAATAGACCATCAACATCATCAATCACCGTTATCTAACTCTTTCTCTCCCAAATTGAATGAGCCAAAGAATTTCATCTCCCAAATGCATACAGAACACATCTAATATGTTCAACTTAATGAACCCAAACAACAGAAAGTACCTGCCAACTTCAACTGCGTAGTCGCCTCGGATGGTTCCGGGAGCAGATTCAGCTGGCTTCGTGGCTCCAATGATCTTCCGAGCCCCGGCAACGACGTTCTTGCCTTCCCACACCATTGCAACAACAGGACCAGATGTGATGAAGTCGAGAAGGAAACCAAAGAATGGTCTCTCATTAAGTTCTTGATAGTGCTTCTCAGCAAGTGCGTGTGTGACGGTCATAAGCTTCAGACCTGAATTACTAAGGACCTGAATCAATGCAGTGCACCCAAAAGAATTCCA
This sequence comes from Brasenia schreberi, assembly GCA_036023115.1. Taxonomy (NCBI): domain Eukaryota; kingdom Viridiplantae; phylum Streptophyta; class Magnoliopsida; order Nymphaeales; family Cabombaceae; genus Brasenia; species Brasenia schreberi. Next base: position 11,266,497 of record JAYKKT010000074.1, on the reverse strand, counting down.
TGCAATAAAAATAGCCTGTGAGTTTGATCTGGATTCTCACATTTTGAGAATCCCAATCAGATCCTAATCAAATCCAACCACTGGATAGATGAAATGAGTGTGGCAACTTCAAAATCAGCTTCAATAACACTCAGATAATTGAATTCTCTCAACTTGAGAGAATCCAAAAGCGCGAGAACCGATCTCTCTGACATGATTCCCATCACAGGCAAACTACACCAACATTAATTTCTTTAAAAATTACCAGAGGAAGACGAAGAGAACCAACATTTTACCTTTCAAATGGAAACCTTTCTTCTCAAATCGAGCAATAATCTCGCCCACCTGGATGAAGAGTGAAGTTAGGAAATCAAACCAAAAATATAGATTTTTTGCCATCTCTTTCAAATGGAAATAAGGATTGAAAGATTGGACAGAGTTTTGGTAGTTCGATTCAATCTCACTTACAACCATCAAATGTTTAAGCAGAATGACGAAATGGGCAAGTTAGAAATCCGAACTTGGATGTCTTTGAGCTAATTATTCTTACACCAATGTAGCTAAGATTTATCATTCATTAGTAAAAAGATGCAGACATCTTAAATCAAAACATGTCCAAATGAAATAGTCTCCAAATAATGGTGCTCTAAAAATCTTTCCTTTTCGAATAATGAAATGTTAATCATGTTCCAAAATCAACAGAAAACAATAGATATTTTCTTCATGAAATGGTTTCCTTGATCCAAAAATACGCACCAGAGAGAGGGAGAGAGAGAGACAAACCAGGCCTCTTTGGACTGCATCGGGCTTGATCATGATGAAGGTTTGCTCCATCTCTCTCTCTCTTTCTCCCCCTTAGTGAGAGGGGATCTATTCCCGCCCCTATTCACTTCTTCATATAAAGAGAAGTGCCAAATAGATCCCTTCAAACCCTAGTATTCATAAGGAATAAACTCCCTTGATTCCTTGGGTTAATTGCTCGACCGCAGTCTCGTTGAAAAAGTAGCAGTTAGATTTCACAAATTCATTTCAATAGGAATGTATACATAATACCAACTTTAGTTACGTTATGGTATAATATTTTCCCATCAAAATAGGACCCAGGTATGTCCAGTTTCGTTGGTTTTGAGGTGGTTTCGAAATCGTAAAAAGAATTGATGGTGGTTTTGGATTCGGTTCAGTCAGTTTCGATCATCTCCGGTTGGCTGTTCGGTTCCAATTCAAATCGTCGAACTGAATTGAAACCAATCATGTGTAGATATAGGTGACATTTCTACACTGAATACCTAAAATCCTACATATTTCGCAAATTGCATAATATCGAAGTGACAAAAAAATTACAAGTAATATGACAACTGTCTACCTTGTAATGGCACTATGTTAAGGCAATGGGAATGATCTCTTTGACTCTTCATCACAATAAACAAACTTAAAAGAAACTCTCGACAACGATTTTTTCTTTCTTTCATGGGTATAAAATTTCTTAAAATTTTAACTTTACTTGGAAGGAGAAAAAGAACAAAAAGAAAGAAAAGGGGTGGCTGAAATATGTTATAGGCAACCGTCTCAATCGTAGGCTATAGGTCTGTAACGGGTTTGTGTGTGTTTTCATCAAAGCATAAGAAAGCATAGCACAAGGAGCCATGACTTTGCTGCGAGTGGCTTGACTCGAAATGCTTGAGGTGTGCACATCCCTCTGCCGACGCCAGCTTGTCAATCTAAAAGAAAGTTGAGAGCTGAATAAAGCATTACTCTGCTTCCACTAAAGCATAAAGCTTAAAGCTCACAAGAACTATTAAGGGGTCCTGATGAAATGGGTTATTAGCATAATTGCTATTAATATGTCCATTTTACTAAACATACATTCTATTTTAATTTTTTTAAAATTCCAAATTACCTTTGATATAGATTTTCTCTCCTTCCCTCTTTCACCAGCTCCTTCTCCCGATGATCCTGATCCATCTACATGTTATTGATTTCTTCTTGTTGAAGATCAAGTTAAATCTTGATTAATTAGTGTTACTATTTAGTTATGAATGTATACATAGAGTTATAGGTAAGTCTGAGTCATGTATATTATGGTATTTTGTAATACAGGTCCTAATGAATCAGTAATCATTAGGAACCGTAATCCAGTAGTCACTTACTAGGGATATTATAGTCTTCCAAGTTAGATCAGCCATATAAGTAGTCATTAAGGCTGCCATTAGTTTTTAACGAGAATTAGAGAGTAGCGGCAAGGATTAACCGACCAACACCTCAGTGTCTTCTTCTTTTATTCGGCTTTCATCAATAAAGAAGTTTATGTTGCTGATTGATTTCAACATGGTATCAGAGCTTCTTGTGACTGTTTAGCATCAAGCATCGAAGGAAATCAACAAAAAGAAGTCGTGGGCACAGTGAAGAATCCGCAGGACAACAAGTTCCTCTCTTTCTTGTTTTTTCAAATTGGTATTTGAGTGATTTTATTACAAAATCGTTGTTAGATTCATTACCTCTCACCGTGAACATCTGCTTTCATAATCTACAAGTGATGCACTACAACTATTCGATGAAATGTCCAAGAGGAAGTGAGACAGTTGTTTTATTTAAAAAATTCAATTTTTCAGTTATCAACCGATTGAGACAGATTTAAAAGTATTACTTCAGTGAGTTATCAATCTAAATATGAAAAGAATAAAGATGGTAGAAAGTAATGAACTCTCGTCAGATAAAAGTAAAGGTTTTCAAATCACAAATTTGAAACTTGATGGCAAGAATTATTTACAATGGGCCAGATTTATTTAACTGACTATTATGACAAGGGGGCGATGGGATTATTTGGCAGGTAATTTTCTTCGACCCCCAATTTCAGATCCTTTCTATTCTCAGTGGTACAGAGAAAATGCCTTAGTAAGTGCTTGACTAATACAATGCATAACTCCCTCCATCGGTAGTACTTTTATATTTTTAGACACTACTAAGGATATCTGGCTGACAGTTTAGGAAGTATATGCCAAAAAAAAAATATTGCGAAGAAATATGATCTTATAGAGAAGATTCGAAAATACAGACAAGGAGGAAGGTCAGTTAGTGAGTATTATGCATAGCTTAGAGGTCTGTGAAAAGAACTATATTTGTACTCTAAGACTAAATGTCATACTTACACACTAGAACGGAATGAGGAGTTTGAAGAGCATAAAGTGTTTGATCTTTTATGGGATATATCATCAGAATATGAATTTGTAAAGAATAACATCCTCAGTAAGGAAGAACTTCCATCTTTGAGTACAATATATTCACTCCTCCTTAGAGAAGAAGATAGGAAGCTTCTTGAAAAAGAAACCAAAATTAATTCTGAGACCTCAACATTTGTAGGAAAAAATACTTATGTTCATCCTTTCGCTAGAGAAAAAGGAGGTTGTAGCAGAGGTAGAGATACATCTGAACAAACACTGAAGAGAAAGATAAGATCAACTGCTCTCACTATGGGAAACCACGACACACCAAGAAAACTTGTTGGGAGTTAATTGGAAAACCTACCTATTTTTCGAATAAAAACAATAGAGCATACTTTAGTAGTGATCAGAATGAAAAGCAAAAGACTGAGGAAAGTGTATCTTCTTTAACTGATATGAGAAAGGAAATTGAATTGTTAAAGACACGTTTAACTGATTCGCAACAACCTTCTTCATCCTCTCACAGTGAATCACAAGCATCTATTGCCTATCATTTCTCATTCATAACTCAGGGTAATATAAATTCTTCTTATTGAAGAATATGGGTTATTGATTCAGGTGCTACCGATCACATGGTCAACAGAAGAGATTTCTTTTATAACTATGAATTGACACAGGCACAAATCAATATTAGACTGATAGATGAATCTCTTACACCAATAATGGAAAAATAAAGTATTATCACATCTTTTGGCACATTGAAAAATATTTTACATGTTTCAAACATATTAGTAAACCTATTATCTGTCTTTGCTATGACTTAAGATTTAAAATGTCGTATAATTTTTGATTTCATTTGATGTGTCTTTTAGAAACTAAAGACGAGGAAGATATTTGGTCAGGGTAATGTGATGAGAGGCCTCTACTTTTGGAAGGACAATAAAGGTATTGTAGTACAATCAACAATTATTACTGAGAGACAAAAAAAGCATATACCTCGTTGGCACCAACGGCTAGGCCATTTACCATTTTTCAAAATAAAGTTGTTATTACCTGAATTTAGTGATTGTAATGATTTGAACTTAAATTGTGAAACTTGCTACAAGGCAAAATACTATCGTATTTCATTTCTTTTAAATGAAAAAAGATCTTACATTCCTTTTGATATTGTGTATTATGATATTTGGGGCCCTAGTTTGACAACTTCTATGCAGGGATATAAGTATTTTGTATCATTTATTGATGATTGCACTAGGTTTACTATAATTTATCTTATGAAGACTAAAGACGAAGTGAAGAAAATTCTTCTTGTATACTATCAGTTTGTATAGACACAATTTCAAAGTACCATTAAGATCTTTCACAGTGATAATAGTAGAGAATTTATGTCACGATCCCTTCAGTCATATTTTTTACAACATGACATCTTAAACCAGACCTTATGTTCTCACTGTCCTCAACAGAATGGTGTAGCTGAAAGGAAGAATCGACATATTTTAGAAGTTGCAAGGACTCTCTTAATTGGATGCAATGCACCAAAATATTATTTGAGTGAAGCAGTCTTAACATCAGTTTTTCTTATAAATTGCATGCCAAGTAGGATGCTCAGTGGTAATACTCCATTTCATTTTCTATGTCATTTTCAAAAATAATTCCATTTATTACAAAGAATTTTTGGCTGTATATGCTTTGTTCATGTTTATCAAGGTGCCAGAGATAAACTTAATACAAGATCAATTAAGTGCATCTTCTTGGGATATTCGACTACTCAAAAAGGTTATAAGTGTTATGATCATTCTAAAAACAGGTTTTATATTACAATGGATGTCACCTTTCATGAAGACATTCCATTTTATGGAGTGCAGGAAGAACCTTCATTAGAAATACAGTTTACTTAAGTGATCCCACTTCCTCTAGCTGAAATTATATCTACTCATGAAAATACAGGTGAATGACAAGTATATAACAAAGAAAATCGAAGGATTGTCTTTCCAGATCTACCTGTCACCCGAGATCAAAATTTTCAAAGTAAATCAGATTCACCTCCTCTTTAGATAACCTCTAATAATTTGGATATCGAAATGAATGATTTACCTATTGCAATTAGAAAAGGGAAGCGTGCAGCTGTAAAATATGCATTGTATAAAATGGTATCATTCTCTCATTATCCTAGGGAATATCAATTATTTGTAATGAATACAGAGAATACTTTTGTACCAAGGACCTATAAAGAGGCTAAAGTACATTTAGAATGAAAAGCGGCAATAGAAGAGGAAATTTCAACTTTAGTATAAAATCATACCTGGGAATTGACAGATCAAACATAAGAAAGGAAGACTGTAGGATGTAAGTGAGTATTCTCAGTCAAATATAATGTAAATGAGAATATAGAAAAATATAAGGCAAGATTAGTTGCAAAAGGATATAGTCAGTCCTACGACATAGATTACACAGAGACATTTGCTCCAATAGCTAAGATGAACACCATCAAAATCTTATTAAGCTTAGTAGTTAATAAAAGATAGAATTATGATAGCTGGACGTGAAGAATGTATTCTTTCAGGGTGATCTCAGGGAAGACATTTATATGGACTTGCCACTAGGATACTTTAATGGGAATGAACAAAGGAAAGTGTGCAAGTTAAAGAAATCAATTTATGGATTGAAGCAATCCCCACAGGCATGGTTTGAGAAATTTAGTGATGGAATTCGGACTCTGGAGTTTAAACAATGCATCAACGATCATATACTATTCATTAAGCAAGGCCAGCGAACAATTATGTTATTGGTGTATATTGATGATATCATTATTACAGGAGATGATACTGCAGGTATTGGTGAGCTAAAGAAACAACTCAATATTTTATTTAACTTGAAAGATTTGGGAAGATTAAATTACTTTCTAAAGATTTGGAATTCGACTTTATTGTGTTTGTACTTCACGTCAATAAAACACTAACGAATTTTTAGATTCCAGGTGAGACTCGTGTCTCATCTTACTCTAAAATGAGTCAGTCGGCCACTCTCACCATCGGCTTTCTAAGTCGGGTTACTTTCGTTCCAATACAAATTCAAGTCGTAAATGTACCAAGCCCTCATGGTTCAGCTTATTTTCACCTCATCGATCACTTGTTTATGTTTGGTTTGAGGATCTAAATGAAGTAAAAACGAGTGGAATCATTAAGCATTAAGCTAGCTGAACATGCATGTTGAACTCTGCTTCGCTATATAGAACATACAATGGTGGATCTACATTTAGCCCAGGCATGATGTTAGCTTCAACAGAATTTTTGAAAATTAACTTAAAGTCTATAGCTCATGGTATAATCTATGGACTTTAGTACATAGTTTGCTCCACCC